>LVTN01000135.1:193030-260956 GCA_001649415.1 Musa itinerans
TGTTAAATAATATAATAAGCAAAAAGAATATTTATCATGTCACACGTGTCATCACTCATATGATTGGCTTGTAGGACGCTTATGATTAATAATATCCCACTTGACCTAAAACCAATCATCGATGTGTATAATCCCTATCAAACACTCCTGTGATGCTCAAAGGCAATATGAGACAATGACTTTATTAGTGGATCTAAGATATTATTTTCAGATGGAACTCTTTCTACTGCTACATCAACTCTAGTCACGATCTCTTTGATCAGGTGGAACCTCCTCAGAATGTATTTAGACTTCTGATGAGACATAGGTCCCCTTCGCTTGAGTAATCGCCCCGTTGTTGTCACAATATAAGGGAATCAACTTATCGTTGCCTAGCACGACTTCCAGATCTGTGATA
This sequence comes from Musa itinerans, assembly GCA_001649415.1. NCBI lineage: Eukaryota > Viridiplantae > Streptophyta > Magnoliopsida > Zingiberales > Musaceae > Musa > Musa itinerans. The sequence goes on from LVTN01000135.1 coordinate 193,428, forward strand.
AACTGCTCCATCCATATTCTCTCCTTTGTTGCCTCTACTATAGCAATGTACTCCACATATGTGGTCGAGTCAGTAGTAGTATCTTGCTTGGAACTCTTCCAGCATATTGCTCCTCCATTTAGGGTAAACATATAACCCGAATTAGACTTGCTATCATCGATATCAGATTGAAAACTCAAGTTCGTGTAGCCTTTAACCCTAAGGCTAGTACCTTTATATACCAGTAAAAGATTCTTAGTCTTTCTCAAGTACATAAGGATATACTTTACTGCTTTCCAATCCAAGCTTGGATTAGTTTGATACTTGCTCATGACACTTAGAGCATGCACTATATCAGGCCTGGTACATAGCATGACCTACATGATAGACCCTACCGTTGAGGCATACGATATCCTATCATTGTTCGCCCTTTTTTCAAGAGTCTTAGGGGACATACTCCTAAAAAGTGATATCTCATGTCTCATCGGTATGAGACATCTCTTGAAATTTTTTATGTCAAACCTTTTAACAATTGTGTCTATATACTTAGACTGGGACAAGTCAAGCATCCTCTTGGATCTATCTCTATATATCCGAATCCCCAAGATATAGGATATTTCTCCTAAATTCGTCATAGAGAAGTGTCTAGATAACCAAGCCTTTACTATAGATAACATTTCTACATCATTTCCAATGATCATGATGTCCTCTACATATATCACTAAGAAGGTGATAGTGCTCCCACTTACCTTCCTGTATATAGAAGACTCATCTTCGTTTTTAATAAAGTCATAAGATCTGATTACCTCATCAAATCTTATGATCCAACTTCGGAAAGCTTATTTCAATCCATAAATAGACCTAAGCAACCTACACACCTTATCTGGGTAGTCCTTAGATATGAATCCCTTAGGTTGTATCATATACACATCTTCATTGAGGTTGCTATTGAGGAATACAGCTTTCATGTCCATTTGCTAGATCTTATAATCATAGTGTGTTGCAATAACCAATAGAATTCAAATGGATTTTAGCATAGTTATGGGTGAAAAGGTTTCGTCATAGTCAACACCTTACCTTTAAGGATACCCCCTAGTCACTAGCATTGCTTTATAAGTCTCTATCTTTCTATTTATTCTGATCTTCTTCTTTAAGATTCACTTGCAACCAATGGGTATAATACTCTCAATTGCATCAACTAGGTTCCAAACCTTATTGAAATATATGGAATCTATCTCAGAATTCATGGCTTCTTGCCACTTCCCAGAGTTTATTCTTGTAATAGCCTCCTCGTAGGTCTGAAGATCAATATCCTCAACATCCCCTCCTCTAATATATCCCACATATCTCTCAAGAGGATGAGATACTCTGTTGGATTTACATAAAGTTAGAACTTGTGTTTTAGATACCTGAATATACTTGGATTGTGGAGTAGTGATTGAGCTTGGTTCTCCAACCTCGCTCAACTCTATCACGCTCTCACTATCTCCGCCAAGAATATGTTTCTTCTCAAGAAACACCGCTCTCTTAGCTATAAAGACCTTTTGGTCCTTGAGGTGATAGAAAGAATACCCATCAGTTTCCTTGGGTTATCCCACGAACTTACATCATTCCGTCCTCGATTCCAACTTATCGGGGTTGTGTCTTTTAACATGAGTAAGGCATATACAAATCTTAAAAAATTAAGATTAAACTTCTTTCCTTTCCATATCTTAGATGGTGTAGATACTATCGACTTAATTGGAACTCTGTTCAAAAGGTAAGCTACGATCTCTATGGCGTATCCCTATAATGATACGGGTAGGTCAGCGAAGTTAATCTTGGATCACACCATATCTAACAATATATAATTCCTCCTATTAGATACACCATTGAGTTGAGGTGTATAAAAAGGTATCCATTGAGATAGAATCTCATGGTACTTAAGGAACTTGTTGAACTCTATACTCGAGTACTTACCTCCTCGATCTGATTGAAGTGTCTTGATACTCTTTCCATTCTGGTTCTTCACTTCATTCTTATATTCTTTAAATTTCTCAAAGGCCTCGGACTTGTACTTCATCAAGTACACATATCCATATCTTGAGAAATCATAAGTAAAAGTAATAAAATAGGAGCAACCACTTATGCCATGAGTTGACATAGGTTCACATACATAACTATGTATGAGTTCCAATAGCTCAGTGGCTCTCTCTCCAATTCCACTAAATGGAGAGTTGGTTAGTTTTCCACGAAGGCAAGGCTCACAAATTGTATATGACTCATAGTCGAATGAATCTAGATATCCATCCTTTAGCAACTTTTGAATCATTCCCTCATGGATATGACCTAGCCTACAATGTCATAAGTATGCATTGTTCACCTTATCTCATTTCCTCTTAGAGACACTTATATTCATGATATATAAAGTAGTGTCTAGTATAAATAAATCATTATGCAATGTTCCTCTTGTGATGATCTCATCATCTAATAATATTGAACAACCATTGTTCTAAAAAATTAATTTATATCCACTAACTGTCATGAAATGGAAATAATATTTTTGATAATAGAAGGAATAAAATAGCATGCATCCAATGCAATAATAGCTCTACCAAGCAGATGTAGAGTGACTTCGCCAACAGCTACTACAATAACTTTTGCTCCATTACCCATATTGAGGTCCATCTCGCCTCTTGCCAATCTCCTAGATTTTGCCAAAACCTGCAATGAATTGCAAATATGATAAGCATTACCAGTATCTAATACCATGTGTTATCATCAGAGTCTGACAAATAGAGACTGATCATGAATATACTTGAAGCTTCTCTAAACTTTTGTTTTGCCCTCTCTCTAAGGTACTATTTACAATTTCTCTTCCAGTGCTCATCTTTGCCATAGTGGAAGTACTGGCTTTTATCCTTTACCGGGTCTTTCTTAGCAACCTTTGCTTTACCCGGTCTGCCCTTGCCCTTGTCCTTCTTAAGAGACTTCTCTACCTTCATTTTCTTTCTGGTCTCACTAGTATAGAGAATTGGCTTCTCTTTCTTAATAGTGTTCTATGCCTCCCTCAACATATTGAGGAGCTCAGGGACATTCACCTCAAGTTTATTCACGGACATGTAGGAGAATGGATCTGACATCCATCTTTCTATACTGTCTCTGTAACTCAAGAGTCATGGAGCCCAATATATAGCACTTAGCAAGAGTGGAGTCATCTATGTACTTCACCTACCAAGCGATCTCATCCTTGCTTGTCCCTTCCTCGGGCATAGGCATTATTGTATTAATAACGTACGTGATTCTATCTACTCAATCATCTTTAGGACATGGTTTTGAACTGATATTCCCTCAGTCATCCTACCACGGAAGAAGTTTTTGGATATCTCATATCACTGAGTCATTCTATGTTCCTGAAACAATTTGTGGACATGTAGGAGAATAGATTTGATATCCATCTTTTTATGCTATTTTCGTAACTCAGGAGTCATGGAGCCCAACATGTAACACTAAGCAAGAGTGGAGTCATCTATGTACTTCACGTAGCGAGTGATCTCATCCTCGCTTGCCCCTTCCTCAAGCGTAGGCATCATTGTATCAAGGACGTACGTGATTTTCTCTATCGTGAGAACAATTCTTAAGTTGCGGAGCCAATTCGTATAATTCAAACCAATGAGGTGGTTGATATCAAGTATGCCACATAAGGGATTTGAAAGTGACATTTTCTAAAAATAAAGATGTAGCAAAAATAAATAACATGCAGATTTAAAAAAATAAACAATCATGATATGGACTTATATCTTTTTCTGCTCCCACTATTTTTCTAGCGAGTCACGTGAAACAAAAATCTCTAATAGACTTCTAGTGGGGATTGAGATCCAATCGGCATCTTAACATAACCTCGAGGGACTCGACCAATCACGCTAAGCCCATAAAGGTGGACAACTCTTGCCAATCATAACTCATGACTCCCCTTCTATTCGACCTCCAAATCATCATGGTCTCGAGGGACTCAACCAAAGACTCAACCAACCATGATGTTTGGTTAAGTCAATACCATCATTACAAGATGAGTCTGATTCGATGATATACCCTCGAGGGACTCGACTAAGCATACTATGTCCTCAAGTCACTAGTGACATCTTTATATCATAGGCAAGATAACGAATCATGATATAGGTGAGCCTCAAGAGACTCGACCAACTCAACCTACATCGAGAATCAATCCCTACCTATAATGATAAAAGGCCATGTGAGTTAATTTAATTGCCTAACGTTTACCGACTTAATATTATCGAGAGAGGGATTTTGATTTGGTCTTTTAATATGATGTGTCACACATATACATATTTAATATATATCTACATTGCATGCAAATATATATACATATCTAGTATGTGTATAAGCAATCACACATCATATGAGTAATCACACCAGATGATCATGGACCACATCCTAATGTGATTAGGCCCGAGCCAATGGGCCTAAATCACTCACATAATGATCTAAGTGTGTAGCGAGGTATCTCCATGCCTTGTGATCGTCCATCTCATCCTTGTTTGTTCTATTGACATCTTGGCACATCTCCATGCATCACGATCGTTCGTCTTGACCTCGTGGGTCCTACTATCGCTTCCACGCTCCCATTGTGCATTCTCGTATAATTACAACTTAATCATAAGCATATAGGCATAACAATAAACGAAAATAAAATTGGAGGCTCATAGGCCCCAATAATAATAATCACATCATATGTACACACACATCACACGGTCCATGATCATCCGCCCATATCATACATTACATGTATACATTATCATCATGTAGGACTACTACATAATAATAATAACAATAATAATAATAATAATAATTAAACTTTTTATTTAACTAATATTTTCTAAAATTGGGGACATATAGGGAATTTTTAAATTATAAAGGGTATTTGGGTAATTTAAAAAAGGATAAAAGTTAGAATTTCCAAAATTACATTAAGCAAATCTATCATTTTCATAAAAAGCCCTAATCCCCTCCTTCATGTTGCATTGCGACCGTCACTATCCTACCGGCAATAGTCCTCTATGAGCGGGCGCGCCCCTGCCCGTGGGCAGCGCCACCCCTATGGTTGCCTTCTTGCGGCCCACATGCTACTAGCCATAGGTGATCAGCTACTGCCCGTCAGCCACCTGGACACAGGTGGCTAGGCCTTGGCCAAGGCTGCAAGCATCCATTGGCCAACCTACGAGGGTAGCAACAATTGCTGCCCTCTCTTGCCTTTTCCGTCAGCAATTTTGAGATCAAAAGTTTTTCAAAAATATAATATACATAGTTCAAAACCAATCTTTTACATGAACAACATTGTTCAAATACCACTGTAGGAAAATCTAGGGGTGACATCACATGCGCATTAGAAGAACAAAAAATAAAAACCTCAAATTTCCTAAAAAGGTATTCATCATCGTATGAAGATTGGTGCGTAAAAACTTGCTAAACTTAAATCAACGTGTGAGATAGTTGTGTTTTACCTAAGGAGATCGTATATCTCTGAATCCTTACAGATCTATAGGAGAGGATAAAGGGGGTCAAGTACCCTCCTCTCTAGTGGTGATCCACACAATAGGGCTGCGACAACGCTCCTTAAATCGCTGCTTAAATTTCCACACCTGCTATCTCAAGAGGAGAAGGAGAGAGGAGAATAGGAGGTGGCAACCAAGAAGCCTCTAGCTTATGGGCATTTGGTTCTCTTTTATTTATAGAGGTCCTTTATCAACTTAACCATAATGGATCATGCCTTATTGGGTATTGGATCTTCATCCAACTATCAAAGCCTCTTAGATTAGTGGATCTCTATATAATAATATCTTATTGTCTCTTATTGGTGCTAGTCATAGGTGTTCTACAAGCCAATCACGTAAGTGATGGCATGTGTGATATGATACACACTCTTTTTGCTTATTATATTTTGGTATTTTATCACTTTATATTATATATATATATATATATATACATATATATGTATACATATATATATACATATATATATATACATATATATATAATATATATATATATATATATATATATATATATATATATATATATATATAGTAATGTCAATAGATCTGTGCAATGAGAATCAGATTATGATGAGATCACGAGAATGAGACCGATTCACCTTTAAATATAGACCATAAATAATTTTGGTCATAAGTTACTCGAGAGACACATCGAGATAACTAGACAAACTAGTATATCATATACCCCTCCATATGATGGAGGTAGCTAGTCTTATAACTGCTCGTGTGGGGATACTAGGGCTATAGTGCAGGTGCTCATTGGAGATAATGATTTCGTTATCCTAGTGGTGTATCTAGTCCTTAAACTTGAGACACCAAGGATGTCCTGTATGAGTACTCCATTATTTGATATCAGATTTATTGGCTTGAAAGTTTCAGATCTAGTACAACCAGTCATCAAGAGTGGCAGCCAACCTTACGAGGACTATTGAGTGTTGATAGAAGATCATCCACTCTTGGTGTCATGAGAGGAATCCCATGTATTCTTACTTAAACAAATCCATGACCAGGGTTATTCGGATTGATAGAGAAATAGTTCTCTGGGAGAATCTGATTAGAGTAAGACTCGAGTAGAAACTATATGAGTCTGATAGAAACATGCCCGGTATACGGTCTTTGAGATATTAGATGGATGAGGGACTACAGATACATGGTAACTAAGGATAAATAAATTTAATGAATTAGATTCTCCTGTATCATCTGGAGACTACAATGTAGTGGCCTAATACATCCGTAGTCGATGAGTCGAGTGAATTATTATGGAGATAATTATTCATTGAGCCAGAAGGAATTCTGACAGGTATAACTCATGACCAGCTTGATATTGGGCCTAGAGGATCACACACATATGGTAGACATTGCAACGAGTAGAGGTTTAGATATGAGATATCTGCCAGAACTCCTATTTTATTGGATATCCAATAAACTTATGAATTATTAGATTCTATGGATGAGATCTAATAAAAGTCAATGAGAGATTATTAGATATAAATCCACTAATAATAAATATTATCCTTGACCTCATGCCTTGCCTTTTGATCTTGATTTGCTTATATGTTACTCTTTGCTCCTCTATTAAGTATGAATTATATAAAATACTAAATATGACTCTTAAAATCATGTTGCATATCTTAATCCTTATGCTATATGATTTATTGTCTATTTTTTCATTGTTATGATAATTGTTTACTAAGTTTTTATAGCTCACCTTATTACTATATAAGATTTTGATGTTAGCTTATCACTCACACTCATGTTAGGTTAGGTTAGGACAATGGAATGTTAGAAGATTGTGACTTGTTTTGTAGTTTTTTTTTTGTGTTATTATAAAGGGGCATTTTGGTTGAGGTTATTCAAAAATCTAAGTTGGTGTTTGTTGCTATAAATGTTAAAAGACATCACATGTTTTGAAAGTCTAGATATATTAAATCTAATGTTTCAAAGCAATGAGAACTTGTGGTAAATGATTAGCTTATGGATGTGATGTTTCATTGATCTTGTGAATTTATAAGTGATTATCAATAATCTTTGAGTTGACTCTAGGTTTATGGAGTTATTAAGTGATATGTACATGTTTGATAATGTGTGATGAGAATGGAATGACTTTGGTGTCCTTAATTCTATGTTAGGTATCCTGGGATTTGATTATGTATAGTTCAAAATTTCTAATCTAAGATAGATTTACACCTCAATAAATCTTTATCTATGAATATTATTTTTGGGGGTGTGACAATAGGGCTATACATACAATGAATCCAAACATAATTGTGTTAAAATACATAGTGATAATTAGTTCAAATAATGTGATTAATATGTAAATTATATATATTAAAATAATTAATATAAAAGCATAATATATCTTTCTTTATATATCGAAAGTGAAATAATTATGATGGTATATAAAATTAACAGGATTAGTAAGTATTTTAGAAGTACCTAATTACTTATGAGTATTAATTAAATTCAAATTTTTTGATGGACTAGGATTTGAATTTAATTATGGATTCAGGTAGGAAAAGTCCTTAGAGGACTATAATTTGCTCTTATAAATACATATTATGTATCGAGCTTTTGGTGAGATGGACAGATATGACATTTTGGATGCTTTTTAAGTTTCTCTCTAATGGATCTATAGAGGATTGAGAGAAGAGTTCTTTATACTTTATTTAAGAGAATACACAAAAGGAGTTGTGGTTAAATAAGAATATTAAAAAATTGATCTTCTATACTAAAAAAATTAAATTTTCCTTCGTGGATGTTTGTTATCGATCACATTAGATCAATTTTCTAGTATGTTCCCTTGATTATTAATCTCTGGATATTCTTTTAGTTTTTGAGTTTTTTTTTCTCCCTCCCTTAAAAAGTGTGATATCAAAGTCCAAAAGATTATAGATTAGAAATTCAATAAGGATGTCATTAGTTGTTTTGTTAGCTTTACTGTAGAAAAATTTCATAAAATAAACATTTTCATCTTATAATAGAGGACGGTGAAAAATCTTCTTGTTCAACAATGAGCATGTTGAAGGAATGAGCAAACATACCAGAAAATATAAATGATGAAAATTAGGTGGAACCTGAGGTAAAGTGTATAAGTACTATTTATCATTACAATGCTAATGATATTATAAATAATATTATTGTTGATGACTTCACCATGGTTATTTGGGATAAGTTAGAAAAACTGTATTTAGGTAGAACATACCAGAAAAGATAAATGATGAAGATTAGGTGGGGCCCGAGGTAAAGTGTGTAAGTACTATTTATCATTACAATGCTAATGATATTATAAATAATATTATTGTTGATGATTTCACCATGGTTATTTGGGATAAGTTAGAAAAACCGTATTTAGCGAAAAGCTTAACTAACAAGTTATATATATAGCATAAGTTATATAGGTTGAGAATAAAAGAAGATGGAGATTTTGTAGAGTGTATGAACATATTCAAGGAAATATTAGATCCAATTAGAGAAAGTTGATACGAAGATTGATGAAAAAAATAAGGCTTTGTTGCTTTTTACATCACTTGTGGACTCTTATGACAATTTTGTGGAGATAATATTATGTGGAAAGGATATAGTAACTCTAAAAAAAGTTAAAGAAGCTTTAGTATCTCATGTTACTAGAAAAAAGTATAAATTTGAAAATATAGATGGTGAGACATTGGCTATTTAAGGTGAAGATAGACAAGGATAATTTTTCTAATAGAGGTGAATCTCAACATAATAGGTTGAGATCAAGAGTTAAGTCTTTAGATGATATTCAATGCTATAAATGTAATATATTAGGTAAAATTGTTTGGAGAAAAAGAAACAAAAAGAAGAGATCGATAATTGCTCTATTGTGATCGATGGTGATAGAGATATTCTCACAATCTCCAATAGTAATTATATATCTTTCAAAAGAGTTTGTTTAAAAATTTTGCTTGTGTTACTCATATTTGCATTTAGAAGGATTATTTTGATTCATTGAATGACAAGTTAACTTAGAAGTTGAGTCTAAGTGGTGATTCAATGATGTAGGTCATGGGTGTTGATAAAGTAAAGATTAAAATGTTTGATGGGATAGTGCATATTTTGAAGGATGTGGTTTATGTTCCAAGGATACTAAAGAGTCTAATTTCATGAGTCTTTTATATTCCTAGCACTATGGCTATAAGGAAGAAAGTGGAGTTCTAAAAATTATATTGGGTTATGCAGTTTTGATGAAAGAAATATTATATAGAAGGTTGTCTCATCAGGGATGAAGAATAGTAGAGACCTCAAAAGGCTGTAGAGAATAATATCATTCAAAAGGCTGTAGAGAAATATTCATTCATGATGTTTAATAAAGAGTGATATTCATAATTTTTAGGATGTATAAAGTTATGAGGAAAAATATCCTACTGCTAATTAGATGATGAAATGAAGATCTCTCTCTAGAATTAAATAGTGTCATTAATTCAAGGAAATATTAGAGGTGAATCTCAATGTAATAGGTTGAGATCAAAGTTAAGTCTATAGATGATATTCAATACTATAGATGCATTATATTAGGTAAAATTATTTAGAGAAAAAGAAATAGAAATAAGAGATCGATAATTGCTCTATTGTGATAGATAGTGATAGAGATATTCTCACAATCTCCAATAGTAATTATATATCTTTCAAAAGAGTTTGTTTATAAATTTTGCTTGTGTTACTCATATTTGCATTTAGAAGGATTATTTTGATTCATTAAATAACTTGATTCATTGAATAACAAGTTAACTTGGAAGTTGAGTCAAAGTGATGATTCATAGGTCATGGGTGTTGATAAAGTAAAGATTAAAATGTTTGATGGGATAGTGCATATTTTGAAGGATATGGCTTATGTTCTAAGGATATGAAAGAGTATAATTTTACGAGTCTTTTAGATTCCTAGCATTGGGTTGTGTAGTTTTGATGAAAGAAATATTATATAGAAGGTTGTCTCATCAGGAATGAAGTACAATAAAGACTTCAAAAGGTGGGAAACAAGTTGCACATATAGAGAATAATAGGTACCTACGAGTTTCATCCATGATGCAAAAATAAAGGGAAATATTCAAAAGTTTTAGGATGTAGAAAGTTGTGAGGAAAAAAAATCCTACTGCTAATTAGAGGATGAGATGAAGATCTCTCTTTAAAATTAAATAGTGTCATTAATTTGATTCCGACCCCACATGAAGCAGTCAAGGGCTTATTAAAATAAGATGTTGGACCGTGAATTGATTTAGTTTGTATAACTATGGTAAATTGACCTCTTATGTTAATTTCCATAAGAGGCACAAAGTAGAAAAATATTTAGTAAGGTAAAGATCGTTAGATTTGGTAAATATTTTAGAAGATTTTACCTAGATTTCTAATTAAATTTAAACTCCTTGATAGATTAGGATTTAGATTTAATTAAGTATTCAAGTAGGAAAGTCCTTGGATGATAAGAATTTGTTCTTATAAACACACCTTAAGTCTCAATATTTTGGTGAGAGAGAGAGACGAGATAGTTTGGATTTCCGTAATGGTTTCTCTCTAGTAAATCTAGAGAGGGTTGAGAGAAGAGTTTTCCAAGCTTTATGTCAAAGGGTATATAGGAGAAGTCATGCTCTTTAATGAAAGTTTATGAAAGTTTTTGAATCATATTATATTTTTCATCAGATTTTTTTAATGTTCTTTTAATTGTTAATCTCTAGACTTTTTTTTTTCATTTTTAAGTTTTTCAATTCTCTATCTCATTAATAAAAACTAGATGATAGTAATGAATGAGTCGGATGATGCCACTTAAGTTACTTTAGATTTTGTATTAAAATTTGTTAAATCAAATTCTGATGGTTTGATAAGGATTCAGATCATATCGAGTAATACTGATATATCGATCTAATGACAATGACATGATGACTCAGAAATGATGTGTCTACCACCTCTAGATGAAATGTCTAACAGTATTTCCCTTATTACCATCTCTTTCTTCTAATTTATTATATGCCAGTATTTTTCTCATTTTTACATCTCAAAGCTTTTGTACTGAAACGGGTGGATCAAACCCTACATCAAAAGAATGTGACTAGTCTCCTGCTTTTGTTTTCAGACATGCAAAAATCAATTTTGATACAAGAATCTTGGTTCATTGTTTATGCAAGTGATTACACTTTGATTTTTCTTGTGAACCCTTTTTGGGGCCGGATGGATGGATATCCGGATTCCGGATGGACCACGATGAAAGAGAAATCTATTTAGAAGTCTATCCAAGCAAAGAAGACACCTGTGTTGCCACGGCTAAGATGAGCTGGGCATCGACGATCACGCTACAAAAGGATTACGTCGGTATAAACAAGTGCCCGCTTTTGATCGGATCTAAACCGATTACGAACCCACAGTTTATCCTGTAAAACTTGCAGCTAATCCCAATTTTAGTTTAGGTTCAATAACCAACGATATAAATTCTGATTCCAATTCTAATTATGATTCAGAAATATCTTTTTAATTTTTAATTATTATTATTATTATTTCTCTTATTAAGTGGTTGAGAGAGATAGAAATCTAATGGACATGTGATTGTTTTTTTGCTCCTCTCAGTTGGAAATGAAATCGGAACCACTAGCTTTAAGTTTCAAGTTCAAGGAATCAAAGTCGAACGAATTCCACGTGAAAAGCATGAGAAGGAGAGACGTCAGCACGAGTCTCCCACGTGCTATAAATACTTTAAGCACGCGGTCTCTTTTATGACGATTTGGCATGCGCAATAGAACGTGGCGGCCACGGCACCCTAATATTGACCGCAGTTTGACGACTTCACTGATGTGTCAACGCAAAAGGCTTAACATAACTCAAGTGTACAAGTATATATCTATTTAAAGGAAATAAAGTGAACTATGTGTTGAACTGTGATCCTTTAGTATATACTTCAACTAGCTTCACATGTTTATTCTTGCTTTAATGGTCATATATAAATATCTTGATTATCCATGAAAAATTATAAATATGACTTGGATCCTTAGTCGTAAGAGTTATATCTTGCATATTAATACTGACTCAAATCTCTTTCTATTTCTTTATATAGAAGCACTAGTTATCATATGAATAGGTTAGGAGTGAAACTCCTTACAAATATATTTACACTGTTGTGCTCACAAGTATGCTCTTGATAGATCATTTGACTTGTTATTATCATATTAAGCCTCCTTAAATTGGTCTCCTAATCAAGAAGTTAGATTTTCATCAGTGGAAGACTCATTAAAGACTGATGCCTATCCCTTTTGATGGTAATAGCATAATAATCCCATATATGTCTTTATTAAGACAATTAATATTACTATGACTAGTTATATAATGTAAAATTAATGCTAGAATTAGCAATTTATATTAATGCTCAAAAATACATAAACAAGGTCATTACATATGAAGTTAAAAGAAGCCACCAGATGTTTCGTATGCTTTTATAATGATGATGAAACGAGCTACATGCATTAGCAAAAGTATAGAATGCAAAAAGGTATAAGATCAAAAGAATATTAAGAAAAGAAAGAGAGAAAAATATTTGCAAAAAGTTTTTTATCCTTTTGTGTTTCTACTTCTATTAAGTTAAGGTTATAACATAAGGGGAGATTTGCATTAAAAGTAATTACTTCCAAATGAGAATATCATGGAGCGTCATGCACTTCTTGTTGCTTATAAATCAATAATTAGTATATCACAGAACTATAATTAGTATATCAATAAAAATATAAATAATATATATTATCTTTAATTAATGATATGATTTGTGATATATATATATGTTTCATAAATATGATAAATAGTATGCTCATGGTTTTGACTTTTAAGATTGATGTACATTTTTTTTTTAATGTCATTTTTAGTATTTTATGAAATATTAGTTGAGTATGCATAAGTATTAATGTTTACTTTAACCATAGCACAAAAAGTCAAAGTGTGTTATCATATTTGAATATAAGATAAGTTATGTTAATAAGCATGCATATGTTGAATTTTAATCTCAAAACTTGAATGAATTTGAACATGATTAACATAAGAATGTTTGAGTTTTAAACATTATAGATGTGGAGGATCATAAACTTAGGCATGGATGAAGTAATGAAAATTTAAATGGAGATACAAATTAAGGAGGAGTGTTATACTAAATGTTGAGATATATAAGTGAGATTTAATGATAAGTTTAGACAAAAAATATTATATTTGTGAAACTAAATTAAATTAAATTAAAGTTATTATAATATTAAAATTATATTAGTAAAAGAAGAAAGATAAACTTAAAATAAGACCTAATGGGATTGAACCATAGACCTTAAGGTAACCTCTTAAGCACTTCTAATATATTTTAAACCACAGTATGAGCTTTTACTATGAAAAATCCCTCCAATACCTTCTCTTTTATTAAAAATTACTACTTAAAAGAATACAAATTCTTGAAAGATTAACTTATTTTGATATTGTGGAGGTCTACAATTATTCGGGTGTGAGCTTTTTACAATGAGAGGTTTGATACTAGTTTAGGTACTTCAATGAATAGGGATATCTCACCCTTAAGGCCTATTGGATTCTTGAGCATAGTGGGATCCTCTTGATGTTATGTAGCGTGTGATAAGAAAACAATAGCCAGAAAATGATTAGCTTTCTGAGAATGAGCTTGGATCATTAAATATTGCTATTTGTATCAATTTTTTTATTATCACTTCTATGTGGCTTTTATCGCAATCTTGTAATAATATTATTATCAATTCCTCCAAAGTAAGCTCTATGTACCTTTGTAATAGAGTCTTTACTACAGCAATGGTGATTCTTCATCCATTAATCGTAAGGGCTAGAGGGAGATACGTCAACTCCTAGTAGTTATATGAGAGAAACTTGAGATTGGCTAGTTCAAGCTGAATTATGATGGTTTTTGAAACCATCTTGAGAATGGAGGCTCTGATTTCTGATAAATTTTGTGTTTTGTCAAGTTGCAGGTTTATAGAGAATAGGAGCATCCTATACTGTGAAGCTGCTATAGTTTTGGAAGGACATAAAGTTTGCCAAACAATAAGGGAATTTAATGCATAACTATGAAAACTAACTCCCAGGTCTTGGTGGATCTTGTGAAAAAAACTTGTAGATAGTGAAGCATCTTGAACATCATTAATAGCATTTTGTATATACTTCACTCTTTTGAGACTTTCATGATTAAATGTTTATCATGAAGATAATAAGATTGCTAACTGACTGACTGAGTTTGTCAGATCTAATAGGAAAATTACATATCGGAATAATATTTTATCATCACGACTCTCTTGTCTTTTAAGCTCTGATATTTCTAGAACTACTTGTGTTAGTCTTTTGAAGTAATATACTATTTTCTTTGAAGTTCATTGATAACTCTGGTAAGCTCCATCCATTTACACGTAGACGGATGACCTAAATCTGGTGTGCAAAAAAGATCACCCATATTTATTTCACTTTAAGAATATTCTGAATTTGAGGGCGCATGTTTCCATGTTTTTACATTACATTTTTTATCTTTAAAAATAAAGGTCTCAATGAGTTCGTGATTTTTCACTCAGTATTTGATGGTGAAGCAGAACAAATTACATATCTTCTGCTCTTATTTTCCAAGGAAAATGTGTATATATTGATAATAAGTATCCATTGGGTGCCACCTTCTTTTATTCTTACCGTCTGTACCATATGCTTATTTATCTCACTTTCTCAACGAGACGTGAGTTTGTATTAGGAATCCAAGACGTAGTAGTAGTAGTAGTACTGCAGCAGTAGCAGATGAGAATGGCACCATATGAGGAGAGCTATGCATGCTTCTCAAGGAAAAGGGTCCCGAGCTGCCGCAGTCTCCGGAGTCCAAGCAGGAGAAGCATTCCAAGCCGGGAATACTGTGTGCTCCCATGGCGATGTAGCTACAGCATTCCAATCGATAGGCACCGCAATCCCCGCCTTAATCGCTGGGTCGCGGTTGTTGTGGTCCCCGAGGTTGTCACCTAGTTCTGGCGGAGGAGGCCCCGAGTTAAGCGGCAGAGCTGGCGTCATAACGCCCCTCTTCGCCTGTGGGGCGTGGAGCAGCGGCGGTGACGCGCCGGTGAGCATCTGGACCAACTGGCGGAAGCCGCCGCTGTGAACGTGGTAGACCGCTGGCGAAGGGCGCGCGGGGCGCCGCCACGGCTTCGATAAGGGCATGCGGATGATGCGGACCGGCGGTGGTGCCTTGCCGTGCTCGTTTGTGACTGCTGCTGAGGTATGCCGCCCCATGGAATGTGTGGGATAAAGGAAGTTGTCGGCGCGGGGGAGCGATGGGGAGGGGACGCTCAGTACTTATAGTGAGCGCATGGCGGTGGCGCTTCCTCCTGCATGGCCTCGCACGGACGTGACGCGGCGGCGCAAGGGAAGCGTCTGTCACGTTCTGGAAGCTCTGGCGGGCGACGACGTAATGCCTCTCGCAAACGCTCCGTCTCGCCCGACCGCCTCGCGATTGGAGCTCGTGGTGCGGGGCCCGCACCGGACCCACCGACCGAGCGGGTTGGCAAAGAATCAGAGCCGGCGGCGGAGTCCGTGTTGCACGCCGCGTTGGCCTCCTAGGATGACTTTCGCGTTGACTTCATGGTGGAGAAGCCTATTTCGTCTTCTCATTCTCTTTCGGAGGACGAACACATGAAGTGGAGGAAGACGATGCTTCTGGGGTTGACTTCATGGTGGAGAAGCCTATTTCGTCTTCTTCTCCTCCTCTTTAAGAACTCACCCCAACCTTTAGAACAAGCAAGCAGAAGTCACTCATCCTTCTTCCCTCCTCATTTTCTTCCTCACGACCGAGGATCCGTAAGCTCTTCGAACGATGCTTTTAGCTTCCCATGTTAACGCTGCCTCCGGCCTCACCTTCCGCAATCTTCAACCTCCTTTCCGCCCGTAAAACTAGCCCATGGTGACCACGTCGATCAAGTGGGCGATCATAGCTTCTTCATATACGATCAACAGCGAACTGCTTGAAGCTCACAAAGTCCATCCGATCGATGTATTGACGGACACAAGACAACTATCCTTCCACAATGATAGGCATCGGCAACGGATCACATTACGACACCTGCTGGTAAAGAATCGAACCTTACGCTAATCATTTATATAACCATCTATATAGAAGAAAATAGATTGGTGATGAGCAAACCTACATGTAAATTTGTCATTTATAATTTTCTTCTATATAGAAGAAAATTATAAATAATTGAAGCATAATACGGAGAAATTTTAGTTATTTATTATTATTATTTGTAGGATCCACCCCTCTAAACCTGTTTGTGACCTGCCTTGAGTCAGCCACATATCATATAACATACATAACAAATAAAAAAACAAAAGTTCAGTTCATTATTTTAGGTTTTTGGAAAATCTGAGAAGTTCGAGCAGGGTTCAGCTTTTTGAAAAGGGGTTATGCTTCCAATGTGCTCTGATGAAGGTGACTGTTATCAGTAGTGGTGAAGCCCTTTATCACTTCAGTCCTTCAATCTTTACATAGTTGCATGGGATCATGGAGGAGAATGGAGGAAAATCTAATAAAATATTAGATTTAGGGTGGACTTATCAAGCTCTGATGAGTATGTTTTTTTCTTGTACTGTTGCTGATGGCAATTATTAACGTACTATGTGACGCCTTTTTATTCTTATCACTGATGGTGTCATCAGAGACGGCTTTATTGATTACTTTGGATTTGGCAAGCAATTGCCTCACCACAAAGACGGCTTTCATTTGCTTGCCTCTAGAGAATCCTCACTAGAGTCAATTTGGTCAAACCAAATGGCCATGTTCTTTACATGTTATTTCTGCTAAGTAAAAATGGGAGAGTTAATGATGCTGGTTTAGTGGTAAAAAAAAATAATCAATTTCTTACTCTTATTTTCTTTAATAAGATAAATAACTTTCGTTGCTATTGATCCATCATGAGATTGTCAATTTCTATTTTCTCCAATTGAATCTTTCTGTGATGATTTAAATTCATTACGGATAAATTAGTTTGTGAAATTTCAGGATTAAGAGGTGTCGACTATTTATTTCCGGTACCGTATTGTTGTAGGATGCAAATTTATGATCGGCAAGAATTGTCTCTATAATGAGCTAACTGCTGTGCTTGAAGGGCTGCGATTAGTAAGGGATGAGACTGTGCAACTTGTGGAGATCAAAATTGATTTGTCTGATGTAGTTAAGTTACTTACAAGACCAATTAATCCAACTTGAAGATTGCTTAGTACTGTTAGGAGTATTAAAGCCCTATTAGATTTTTTTAAGAGTGTTAAGATCCATCGTGTATTCAGGTAAGTGAACTATTGTGCAGATTAGTTGGCTGGTTTTGCCAAGTCAACTACAAGTTCCCTTTTTTTGATGAGGTCAATGGCCGAATCTTTTTCTCTCTTTTTTAGTGTTGAAACTTGGGTCATTTCCCTCAAAAAGCTCTCCTTTTTTTATTTTTATTTTTTTTGGCAAAAGATGCCCTTTTTTTTTTTTTCCTAAATAATATATAAGAATCACTCACCAACCCAAATGGTATCTTTCCTATTAAAATTTTTTGTCAATTTTTTCGCTGGTTTTAAATTATTACAGTGTTTTCATTTTGCTGATGTACAGTATTTTTCAATAGTATTTATAATATTTTTATTAAGGTGCTGAAAGCACTATAAAGTTATTGAAAAACAATATAAGTGATATTGTTTGTTACTCTTTGGTTGTCATTACTTGTAGACAATTATGATACCATATTTCTAGATTGGTAGTTAGTTTAGTTGATTTTAGGAGTTCATTTGATTTTCATTTTGCTGATGTACAGTATTTTTCAATAGTATTTATAATATTTTTATTAAGGTGCTGAAAGCACTATAAAGTTATTGAAAAATAATATAAGTGATATTGTTACTCTTTGGTTGTCATTACTTGTAGACAATTATGACACCATATTTTTAGATTGGTGATTAGTTTAGTTGATGTTAGGAGTTCATTTGAATCATTTATAATATTTTTAAGCAGGTCTTATAATTTTTTTATTGTAGTGGTCAAAATAATGTAATAAATCATTTTTTATCCAATTTGGGTGATGATGTTCCTAAACTATTATAAATACTTATTTGAATCCTATCAATATTTTATAATGTGTTTTGATTTCATTGGGCTCACTTACAATGTTTTCCAATAGCGTTACAATGTTTTGTTGAGATACCGAAATTATTATAAAACTATTAAAAAATATTATAAGTAATATAATATTATGTCTCTTTGATTATCATTACTCATAAACCATTATATTACCAAAATTTTAAGCTTAGAGTTAGTTTGGCTAAGGTTATTAGTTCATTTGTATAATTTACAGTATTTTTAAATAAACTTAACAATATTTTTGTTGTGATAGTCAGAACACTGTAACTAACCAAAACATTATAACAGCAGAAGTATTTTAGATATTATTTAAAACATAAGATACTATTTGCAAAAAATAAAAATAAAAAATACCTCTTTGTGAAAATAAATAATTTTTTAAAAAAAATCATCCTTAATTCTTTTAACTGCTACTTTTAGATAATATCCAAAAAGGAGAGTTGATGATTTGTCTTGTCTTTGCTTTTCTTTTTTGTTTGACAAAAGCTTTTTGAGGAAAATTAGGTTTCTTTTGCTTCTGGGAACTTCTGTCCTTGTATTAAGTGTGAAATTTGTGAAAATAAATGAAGCTAGGACCTTTTGTCCCTATTTTGAGTGTGGAGGATAATAAAGGAGGAGGACCTTCTGTCCCTATTTTGAGTGTGGAATTTGTGGAAATAGATATTGTGAGTGTTTTTTTTTTAATTAGTTCTAAAGTTGATCATCAATCTGAATTATTGAGATAACTTGATTTGATTTAACTTTAAATCTTGATGCACAACATGAATTTAGACTATAGACTTTGGTTTAGATGAATATATGCACATGTAAGAATAGATTATCGTTAAGAGATTCTCGACGTGATTCTCTTGATGTTTAAAATTTATATACATAGAGAAAGTGAAATTCTCAAAATAATATATGAGTATAAGAAATAGGAGAGAATCTAGGGATCCTTATATGTAATTCAGAATCTTTAATCTTTTGTCATTAGAAAAATATTTTCTAATCATTCATAATTTAGAGAATCTATTCTTTTGTGATTTGTGATGTTGATCTCGTCAGCCTATTTTTATCATTTTTGTTGGTTGATGTAATGTACCAAGTCATCCAATGATTGGATGATGAATATGGCCACCAATCGCCTGAATAATCAAAAGTTACTTCAACTAAAACATAACAGTTGATGTAATTGACAGAAATAAAGATAGTTGAATGCACTAGAATCGTGTGTATGTGTTTTTTTTTTTCTGCATATGTTACTCTTTCAAACTTGTTGGTCTCCAGCCAAATTATCCTAGCCTGGCACAAGGTTGACCAAATAAACTGTGCCCTTCCTGACCAAGAAATGAAGCACTGGTTGCAAATCATCCAAATATATTCTGTAATTGCAGATGCATTCTGAATGAGTTGTCTGATCTACTTTAGGATCATAATTTTGCATGATGAGCCAAGTCTTTTAACTATGACAAGTTTCCAGGGATTCTTCTATTTGCATGGATACCCTGGTGAAGTCCTTGGAAGAAATTGGGTACCAAGACAGCCTCAACCTTTTCGGAGCACCTTACGATTTCCGATACAGCCTCGCCGGCGGAGGTCATCCATCAAAGGTGGCTACTCAATACCTTCAACATCTTAGAGAGCTAGTTGAGCAGGCCAGCAAGATGAACGGAGACAAACCTGTGATCATTTTAACACACAGCTATGGTGGATTGCTCACCCTTCGTATCCTTAATCGCAATCCTTCGTGGTGGCGCCGAAAGTTCATCAAGCACTTCATAGCACTGTCCGCACCGTGGGGAGGCATCGTTGCGGAAATGTTCACGGTCACCGGTGGAGACACACTAGGGATGGTGGACCCCTTAATAATAAGAGAACAATTCAGGAGAACAGAAAGCAACCTTTGGCTTCTGTCTTCCCTTAAAACATTCGGAGACAAATCACTCGTCGTTACTAGAGGCGAGTGTTAGGATTGAGTCAGCACCGAGAGGAGGAGAGGGGTGAATTATTAAAATCATGTTGGTTTTGAAACTTCGTATAATGAAAAATCGTATCAGAAAGATGTTAATTTGAAAGCGTACGAAAGCATACTGAATAAGTAAAGCAGTTTGTAATGGGAGAAAATAAAGCAACCTTTGGCTTCTGTCTTCTCCTAAAACATTTGGAGACAAACCATTGCGAGAGACGGGTGTTAGGATTGAGTCGGTACTAAGAGAAGGGGAGGGATGAATTAGTGCTATCATTCAAATCATGTTGATTTTGAAACTTCGTATAATGAAAAAACGTATCGAAAATATGTTAATTTGAAAGCGTACGGAAGCATACTGAATAAGTAAAGCAGTTTGTAATGAAAGTAAAGAGCTTAAAGTAAATACAAATCGAGTTTTATAGTGGTTCGATCATTGTGACCTACATCCACTCCCGATTCCTCTTTCATTGAAACCACCAACATTCACTAACGATCTTTCAGCGAAGATCAATTACCCTTTTACACTCTTTTTTATTTTCACAGGTTTAGGAGACAAACCTTACGAGCCTCTTTTTCTTAGAGCTCACTTCTCTCTTTAGACGAACTTTTAAATACTTGGAAGAAGTAATCCTAAATTTTAAGAGAGTTTTTCAATTTTTCTCAAGTATTCTTTTCCCCTTTTTTAACTCAATTTCATGCTCAAATCTTGCTGCTCTATTTAGGAATAGCTGGGGTATTTATAGATCCCAAATGGTTTTATAAATCTCATCACCTGACAGTTTGGGAGACTATGTCTGGGAGGTACCATCGCCCAGTCTGATAGTACCATCGCCTGACACAGTCTTGAAGATTGTGTCTAAGTGGTACCACCATCAGACCCAAATACTAAATAAGCCAAACAATAGGCCAAATTCAGTCTTGATTCGGTCTCAATTGGCTCATAATTGAGTTGACATTCCCGGGTACTAACAGTACCATTGCTTGACACAGTTTGGGAGATTATGTCTGGGAGGTACCATCGCCCAATCTGACGGTACCACCACCTGACACAATCTTGAAGACTATGTCTAGGTGGTACCACCACCAAACCCTGCTATAGGATACTGAATAAGCCAAACAATAAACCAAATTCAGTCTTGATTTGGTCTCAATTGGCTCATAATTGAGTTGACATTATTTCACTATAATATCGTCTTAATTAGACTTAAACTAAATCGATCTAGATAAATTATTACAAGCATGAATCTTATATTGTCCAGCATGTCATTGGTTCATTCGGTGTTTCGTTCGATCCTTCGACGCATTGTTGTCTCCTTCGGCATATTGCCCAATCGACATATTATCTTCCCACAACATCCGATCTCCTTAGCGCAATATTCGATCTTTTTGGCCCGATGCCCGAACTCATAGCACAAAGCCTTCTGCCGACACGTCGACCGATCCTCCGACCCGACGTCCAATCTTCTGACATGTTCACTCCGACCCAACGTCTGATTTCTCTTGCTTTAATTAATTTACCTCTCCTTGATTGAAGCTAGTCTCGCGTTACTCAAAATACAAATTAGATCAAAAATTCATCAATCAATTTTGTAATCAAAATTCGAGATTCAATAACCGAAACTACTATTCTCAAAGAGATTATATCTGGAACTACAAATAAGGATCCTTCGACCATAACATATATTCTCTCTTCTATTTCTAATACTCATATATTATATTGAGAATTTCACTTTCTATATGTACAAGTTGATTTGAGCGTAAGAGGAATCACAGCCTCTTAATAAGAATCTTTTCTTGCACGAGGGAGTGCATAGATTCATCTAAACCTTATTATCATTTCGAAATTCGTGCTGTAGGACGATTCCTACTATGCATCAAGATTTAAAGTCGAATCAAATCAAGTTGTCTCTATAATTTAGATTGATGATCGGCTTTGTAACTAACAATAAAAAAACCACTCGTAACAATTATTTCCACAAACTCCACACTCAAAATAGGGACAGAAGGTGTCAGATTGCTTTATTTCCACAAACTCTACACTCAAAACAGTCTGTCCCAACTTGCTTTATTTTCACAACCTCCACACTCAAAATCGGGACAGAATGTCTCAGCTAGAAGCAACAAAAGATATGATTTCCATTCCAACTCCAATTTCAATCAACCGGTAAAAATAAACCTAACCTTCCTCGAAAAGCTTTTGTCAAGAAAAAAAAAAAAAAAAAAGGAAAGGCACATTGAATAGAAAATTCATTAACGTAAAAATAGCAAATACCATTAGTGTTAAAAAAAATCAAAGATTATTTTTTAAAAAAATCTTTTTTTAAAGGTAATTTTTATTTTAATTTTTCTCAAATAGTTTTTTATGTTTTGAATAATATTCAAAAGACCTCTTACCAACCCTAACAGTACTTTTCTCGCTTGGTACAATATTGACTAATTACAGTATTCTGACTACTATAACAAAAATAGTTTTAAGCCTAACTAAAATTATTGTAAATGATATAAATTTACGTTGTACATCTTTTGATGTTATTTAGAAAATATTTATCTAATATACAAGTATATCGTTGTCATCAGATCCGAAAGCTACAGTGATATTGATTTACAATAAGAGTTAAATTATCTTTACTCTCTTTCTATCGTTCACGAGATCACTATGAGCAATGGATTAGGGATAAAAACGATATGAGAGAAAATTTATAATATCTAAATAATTGATTCTTTATCCCTAGGAGGTCCTATCCATTTTATAGGTGAGAACAGAGGATCTAGAATGGTAATTAAAAGAGTCCCTTTCATCTATGTCTATCTCCTAAGGAATCCTACTATAATTAGACTTCATTTCTATTGATCGATAAACAAAATTAAAATCTAATCATATATATATTATATACATAATTAGATATAGTTTGATATTCTTCCACTTGATCCATTAATTAGTAAGATATAAAAAAATAAAATAAAATTTTATTTAAAGATAATTTTATTTAATTAGATTCTAAAACTTTGAAAAAATATTTTACACATACACACGAATTTTATAAAATAGGCTGATAAATCTAATAAACATAATAATACCATGTTAAGTATGACTATTAATGCTAGTCATAGTGATTATATGTATCAATATTATACTTCATTCTATGTATCACAATATTATCGTGCTTCATAATATAGTCCAAAATGATCATTGTAATTTATCTTGTAAAGATAATTCTATTATCACATTCAACTATAATATATACATAAAAGTGAATAGGATAATAGAAATAAATAACTTTAATTACATAAATAAGAATATCAATTATAATATCCACTCAAACATCAATCACATATCTTTTATGGGTTGCTTAAAAATCCAATAATAAGAATATATTCTTTTAAACACTTTAAATTGTAAGACCTTACTGAATGGATCAATAATCAATATAATGAAATCAAGTTTTTAATTGACATTAGTTGTTTATGAACTCTTCCTTTAATCATTAAGTACTTTATACTATAATATATATAACTGCTAAAGTACATGCTATTTTTAAAGAAGAAAACTTATGTGATATGTCACAGAGTATTTTCAGGGACCTAATTGAGTATAACTATACTAAGTCCTGAGATAAAATTTTATAGTAATAAAGTTTGATTAGTGACCTCAAAAAATACCACAAAATTAGCCTTTATTGTTGATAATGTAATAATACATTGCTTTATATTTTTTTCAATAAATTACCTCTTCAACTAATAATTATAAAACATAAAGTTGACTTTTTTCTATCAAGATAATTTATAAAATCAGCATATGAAACTGCCATCATTTTAAACTAATATAATTTCATATATGTGAGTCTATAATCTTTTGTCTCTTCCAAATATCTTATTATTTTCATTGTAGTCTTTTAGTATTTCATCTTTGATAATTCTAATATATACTTAGTATATCAAGTACAAAATTAATATCTGGTTTGGTATAGGCTTAAGCATATAATAAACTTTCAACTACACATACATAAGGAATATTTTTTTTTATCTAATTCCCTTTCAAGTCATTTTAAAAATATTTATTTTAACTAAATTTTTTTTATCATTTGTTGAACAAAGCTATATACTAAATCTCTTAATATATCTTTTCTGATATAGTCTTAGCAATCTTTGAGATCCATCCTTAAATATCTTAATACTAATAATATAAGATGTCTCATTCATATCAATCATTTTAAAATTCTTAGTAAGAAATTTTTTAATTTGGTATAATAAACCAAAATCTCTATTAGCTAGCAGAATATTATTGGTATACAAACTAATATAGTAAACTTGCTCCCAATTGTCTTTAGATATAAATACTGATCAATAGCATTTTCTTAAATATGAAGGAACTAATGGTATCATGAAACTTTATATACCATTATTTGGTAACTTATTTAAGATCATAAATGGAATTCCTAAATTTATATACCAAATTTTATTTCCTTTCTCGAATTGTTTAGGTTAATTAATATAAACCTAGATAAATAATAAAATATTTAAAAATAGTCATTGAATCCAATTTCTTTTCATATGATTTAAAGATTCTTATCTTTGTAAGATAATTCTAAATATGTAAATGTCTTAAGTCGAGTTTCTTATTAATCCATAACTCAAAAGAAGTTAATAGAACTTACTATGAATCATGTTCAAGATACGCATAACTATTCTTAGAGCTTCACCTCATAATTCAGGTATAAAAAAATAACTCATTATGCTTCTAACGATATCCATATAAGTACGATTTTATCTTTTAGTAATCATGTTCTATTATAATACATTTAGTAAAACATACTAAATACAAATATCTTGCTTTGTTGGGAATCTAATAAAATAGTCAAAATTATGATTGAGCACATTATAGCTACTACAAAATTTATCACTCTTATCAGATCCGATAATTTTAATTTTTCTATATAATTATCTCTCAATTTCATTTATGTAAACCTAAAGGTGTTAATAGCTTGAAATCTTAGTTATATCTCAATAGATAATTTATAAAGTGATAAAATATCTTTCTCCACTAAAATAGGAAACATAAAGTGACCTACAAATATAAGCATATAAAATCTCAAGGAGTTCATGAAACTATGTTTCATTCTAATATTTGATTATAGAATCATTGTAAACTCAAGATTCATATTAATTCTATATAAACCATCATATAGAATTTAAAAGTTCACTTTTATTGCATCATAAATAGAGTTTATAGCCATAAAAAAATAATAATATCTTGATAATTCTATATAAAGAAATAAAATTTTTAGGATTATAGAAACATAACCTACATCCTAAATATCCATAAAATGAAATATCTTTAGGCTTAAGCGATAAATAACAACTATTATAGCTTTCACTATAATAATGAATATTTCATACCCTTTTAGATTCTATATTAAAATGAATATCTATTATTGGTAATATAAGTTGGAGTGTTAGTATCAATTTATCAAGTATTAGAAAAGGACTACTATAACGTTTGATTTGAAACATATAAATGTGATCCTTGTACTTTTCCCTTTCTAACTAAAACCTTATAGTTCTTTTTCATATGATCTTTCTTGCCACAAAGATAGTACTTTACTATGAAGTTTTTTTCTTTTATGAGTTTATATGATATTTAAAAATTCTAATGATTTACGCTTTAATTTTCTTTTATTGTTATTCACTCCTTGAGTAGTCACCAAAATATTATGAGTCTTTCTTATTTTAATCTTAATTCTTTCTAAATATATATACTAGTTAGCTCATTAAAATTTCACTTATCCTTAATTATAAGTAAATTTTAAATGAGCCAAACTAATATGAAATAAAATTAAGAATAGATTATATGAGAAAAAGACTTAATTACATTTATACCCAAAATTCTTGAGGTTACAGCTTTATTAGTCATATTGAGAGTATAATCTTGAATTTCTTAAATACTATTATACTAAATTTTATTCAATTTTTTTATTAATATGTTCACCAATAATTTATTAGCAAATTTAAATTTATCTTTAAAATATTCTAGTTCACTAGTTGTAGACTATAATGAAGTCTAAATATTATTTACAACTATCATAAAACTGAGTATTTTAGATATTTTTTGATAATTTATCTTATTTATTTATTCCATAAAACTACAGTGGTTATGTTTGTGATCCTTTCAATTAGTCCAATCAGGGTCTAACACACCAAGTGTAATTGCATATGCTCAAGTCATTTATAATAATTTAATTTAAAAAATATATATATTTATAAGAATACAATGAAGAAAATATCACTATGGGTGAAATATTGACATATCTAGTGTTAATGCTTTGAGTTTTTAAGTAAAATATTTATATTAATATTTTTAGTTTTTCAATAAATGTTGAACGATTGATATCATCTTTATTTCCCCTTTGAGTGAAATATTAACATATCTAGCGTTCATATTATTATATCTTTAGGCATATAATCTTAAACTGTAAGGATATTTAAAATAATAGCATATTATCTCATAACATAATTATTTGAAGTAAATTCTCCTTTAGGATCATCCAAATCTCCTAATTATGTGTCATTGTGAATATTATTTTCATTGATGTTATTTAGGACTGTTTTTTAGTGTAATCTTATTGATCTAGGATACTTTGGTGACTACAAGACCAATATAATAATTTAAAATATCTTATAAATAATAAAATATTTATTATAAATCACATCTCAAAGGCCTACCATCCTAGGCCACTTTGGTAGTCATCAATAAGATAAAAATAAGGGATATGAGTTACAAATAATATTCACTGGATTTCATCAATCTAATTTATGTCGAAATAGTTTATTAATAATAAAATAATAACCATAATAATTATTGAATATTAATCAATATTAAAAATTATATGATAATTGTAATTATGATGAAACATAAATCATGCCTTTAAGTAAATAATAAATATTATTATAATTTTAAACATATGCAAGTGAATAACCAAACAAATATCCAAGAACAATAATTAAATTTTAATTATCACATATAAAATTTTATAAATATGTCATATGAGAAAACTATAAAAGAAAATTTTAATTTATTTTTTAATTACATATGAAACCCTTAGATCAATTAATCCTATTTAATTGGGCAGTCCAAAATTGGGTTAAACATCAACCCAACTAAGTCAATCAAAAATTAAAATTGATCCAAATTTGACTTTCCTCAAATTCAATCAAAACTTAATTGATCAAATCTAATTCGAATCAAACAATGAAAATACAATCATAATCAAGTCTGATCAAAATATTTGATCAAATTAGTCAATTTTATAATAGAGGACATAAGCCAAAAAAATTTAATTTTTGAAGGGCAAAATTATAATTTTACTTAGGATATATAATAGAAATATCCAATTTCTAAAAGGTATAACTATCAACGTTGAATTTAATGATACAAATTAGAATTATATGATTTCTAAGGAATAAAAATATCTTTTTAGTTTAAAAAGAAAGAAACCCTGAAACCTCTCTTAGTTGTTGTCGTTGCATTTCGTCGTGCCCACGTGCACGGGTCTCACTAACGATGCATCGATCGTCTACCAATTGCGCCATTCGTGATGGCGAGGCTTGCATATTGCTTATGGTCATTACGGTGCCACCCACAACCTGTAATAAGGTAGCTTGCCTCTCCCTTTGCCGATGACACAACATTGTTGCCCACGGCTGTCTAACGACATAGCCTACCAATCACCATCATTGTTTCCTTTTTCATTTCAAAACCGTTAGGAATCACGGCTTATGGTGTCCAGTTAATGTTAGCTATAGCGACGCTACTACTGTTGTTGCACGCAATGGTGCTACTATAGCCATCACACACAGTGGTGCTATTGCAGCAGTCGCACATAGTAGCACTCCTATAGTCGCCACTATAGGAAGCAACGCTCCTACATAGACGGATCATCTAAACATCGTAAATCAAAATCGAATAACACCCTTTCACAAGCGAAGGGTGCTAATAAATAGATCTAAATACATAATAGATCTGAAATAATTTTACGATCTAAAGTATTTGATTTTAAAACATGACTTTGATATCATTTCTAAGCATAAAAACTATAACATGCTATTGTTATGTAGAATTTTAATGCTAAAAACTAAAATCAAATAACGATAAATCAAATTTATAATATGTACCTTTTTATGCTATTCAAAAAATCTTTATTTGATCTACAAGTGCACCGTCGTCAGATCCGAAAGCTATAGCAATATCAATCTATAAAGAAAACTAGACTCTCCTTCTCTCTTCCTATCCTTCATAGGATCATTATAAACAA
The DNA here is from genome assembly GCA_001649415.1 of Musa itinerans. Taxonomy (NCBI): domain Eukaryota; kingdom Viridiplantae; phylum Streptophyta; class Magnoliopsida; order Zingiberales; family Musaceae; genus Musa; species Musa itinerans. The sequence continues at coordinate 222,348 of LVTN01000135.1, forward strand.
TGGATTAGGGCCAAAGAAAAGATGAGAGAATATATATAATCTCTTAAAATAATAGTTAGGAGAGTCCCTGTCATCAAGATCATCTCCTAAAAAATTTTATTATAATTGAGCTTTATTTCTATTAGTCGATAACCACGATCAGAATCAAATCAAATCATATTTATAATATAAGATCATATATTCTAACAGTGAGTAAAAAAAAAAAAAAAGACACAATAGGCTTCTCTCAACGCCAAAAGCGTCGTGCTTCATGTGTCTTCGTAGGACGACGCAGCGTCGCCTGCTCTGATTCTCTGCCAACCCGCTTGGTCGGTGCGAGCCCCATACCACAACCTCCAATCGCGAGGCCGTCGGGCTAGCCACAGCGTTTGTGAGAGGCGTTACGTCATCGTCCTCCACAGCTTCTAGAACATGGCTGACACTTCCCTTGCGCCGCCGTGTCATGTCCGAGCGACGCCATGCAGGAGGAAGTGCCATTGCCCTGCGCTTACTATATTTACTAAGCGTCCCCTCCCCATCACTCCCCCGCGCTGACCACTTCCTCATCCCACACTCCATGGGGCCACACCTCAACAGTAGCCGCAAACGAATTGGCCCCAACAGATAGGAAGTGGCCATGTGACCTATGTTGCGGGTTGTGATCTGAGACTTAGCAAGGAGGGTGGTTCAAGAATCAATATTTGTTGGACACTGATAACAAAGTACCTCAGCTGTCTTCACCTTAATTACTTATTGAAGAAAGATATATATATATATATATATATATATATATATATATATAGACACACTCAAATTCGATTTTTTTGGTGACAACATTTTATTGACATGTTCAATCTCGACAATTCAAGTTGTACAAAGACCTCCAAAATAGCAGATCTTTATATATATATATATATATATATATATATAGACACACTCAAATTCGATTTTTTTGGTGACAACATTTTATTGACATGTTCAATCTCGACAATTCAAGTTGTACAAAGACCTCCAAAATAGCAGATCTTTGTAAATGCCACAAACAAGGGAATAAAACAATTACAAGGAAATATCTTCTATAATTTGAAGGAAAACAAAAGATGAACTCGAAGAAAACTATCTGAATCATCCCATATAATTAGTTGTACACGCTATAAATGATGAGATAAAGGAATTGAACTGTTGCCAAAAACATCAGTTCGAAGAACATCTGCTTACATGTACTTCCACTGAACCTAAGCATCGGTAGGGTTTTTCCATACTAACTCGGGCACTGGTCGAGTCAAAATTTGCTCAAAGCTGGGTGAAAATGTTTATTGGTCACGGGCTTCTCTTGGAAGTGCATCAGGTCTTCTGAATCTAAAGCCGAACCTTCTGCCTGCAGACAGTGAAATAAGCTACCTATCAGTAGATGAAATTTCTAGGGTATTGAAATAAATGCAGCAGGTTCCATATTGCATTAACTGTGTTCAATCTTCTAGATTCTTATGTCTTTGCAGTGAAAATCTAACACAATCAAGAAGAATTACATACATAATTGGGATCAAATTACAAAAAGCTCGCTAAATTACAGCATTCAATAACAAGAACACAAATTAAGGAAATAACAGAGAGAGTACCTCTGGAATTTCTTGAGAAAAATTTCAACACCTCATCAATAATGATTACCTACAATAGATTCATGTCATCAATAAATCGTGTTTAGTAAAAAATGATTATACAGAAAATTATCCTGCACATGCATGACAATAATTCTTATTTAAAGCAACAAATCTTAGCAAAGAATAAGACAGATCAAGGAACAAAAGAATAACTGGACAATGCCACTTTCATATGCCACTATGGAAAAGCAGATGTCATCCATCCCACTAACCATGGTTGAACCAATGCCAGGAGAAGGGGATCAAACAAATTCAACAGAAAAAAGGTGTACAATTTTGATTGAATAAACTGCTATTATTTGATCAAACAGAATGGATAGTTCTGACTGGGGCAGAGGGCATAAATGAACACAGATCAAAATACAAACAACCAAACACCGTGCAGACAAGCATGCACACACACCAAGAGTGTTTTTAAGATAAACACCCTTCATAGGAAGCAACGATACTGACACATCCAGAAATATCAATATTTTGAATTATCAGAAGGTCATTGTAGAAAAACATGGTCCAGCACCAAGTAGTAGCCAATAAATATTGATATCAGAAGTGTACCAGATACCTCTACACAAGTATTTCAAAATACAAGAAATATACTGTAAAACCTACACAATAAAGGTAATAAAATTCTAATAATTGTAAAAGATACTGTTATTCAATACACGGAGTCCACTTCCATATGCATTGATAAATTCAATGAGATCAACATGAATACATGTAAGCTGCCTTGCATCACATAAAATGATCCTAAATAAAAATATTACAAGTATAACAAACACCCAAATCCATTAAATGGAGACATGCATCCAACTTTATGTAAACTCACATAGACCCACATGCATAAATGTAAGGTAGAATGAACGCAGTATATGCTTCGTCACATAAGCTGGCAATATATACATCAGAGAACCTAAGTGGGTTCCACTGCATGAGTTTTGAAAAGCGCAACATTCAAAACCATTTATTGTTCAGCATGATTTCTACTAGCAGTTGAAATCAGGAAAGGTTCACAAAGATAATTCAGACATTTGAAACTTACACTAAATGTAATTTTTTGATTTTTGGTCTTAGGAAGACATCATTGTGGATTATGGAATTTGAAAACAGATTATACTATGAATTCTTCAATGAAGGAATGTTTCATAGTATCTGGACATTATGCATCTAAAATGAAAGTAAAAAAACAATGTAAAACATGAGGGGCACATTGTAATTGTCAAAACAGGAAATTTGTTCCCTTGCACCTGCAAATGAATTCAATTATCAATGCAAATGAACTAAATATTAAATTCGTCTAACTAAAATAAAATTATAATATTTTGTAATCCAGAAATCATGAAGTGGTAAAACTATATAAATATAAATATAAATGAGTTACCATATATATTACACACTTAACGGTAAATATAAGAGAGAAAGAATGCTTACAGGAAAGGATAGGTACATAACGATAGTCCATTCAGTCCATGACAGTGGAGTCACCTGAATCACATGGAATTTATTATATTTCTCCTTTTCTTCTTCTTAATTTTAAGCCTTTATAGTAAAATTCAGCTTCTAAGTCACTTCACAATGTGAAGTTCATTAACAAGTTAAGGAGAACAAGGACTTACCGAAAAAAGCATAGACAGAGGCTCTACATACAAAATTACTACATGGAGGAGCATCGTCAGAGCTATTGATGCTAGTAGCCATGGATTACTCCATGGGGGAATGACACTGCAAAGTAGGCCAGCATGAACACTAACATTAGAACATCTCCCCTAGTTCAGAATGACTACTAACTAATATTACAAACTACCAAAGAAGTTACAGTCAGGCACAAAATCCTTGTTTCCAAGGCACGGTATTATTCTTGAGTAATGATTGAACCAATACCTACTCAAACCAACAGTGATTATTGAACAACAAATGGTAAATTCAGTCTTTAACCATTTCACAGAAAACTATCCAGCACAGTGATCAAGGCATTTTGAACTTTCATGAGCAAAGATCAATGAAGCATACAAAAGATATGTTGTCTTGCATTTAACTCAAGTACATATCTAACCTGCTTTATATGTAATTCGAGAAACCACAAAATTAAGGGAAGGAATGAACTAAGCATCAAGCACCTGCGACCATTTAACTGCACTGGATAGTTTATTCATATTGACAATTGAGACAAGCCTCAAAATAAAGAATGGGTGCAGTTGACTTATTACAGGCAAACAACATTCTGCAGGCAGTTTAGAAACAATAATCAACAGAAGGGAACACATTCAAAAGAAATTTCTAGCTTAAGCTCAGGCAACTTGGCAAAACATTCTTCTTTACATTTAGCTCTCTGTAAAATTCTACCATGAACAGATATGTTGCTGAGGTACTTCTTCGTGCTATGTAAAAACATACCATCTTTCATTTCAATGAAGTTTTTCAAGCCCAAGCTTTTAGCTCTCTGTAACATGTCTATGAGGTGTCACCCTTAGCTGTCTATGAGGTCCATTACTAACCAAATCTGATTTAAGAACAAATAATTTCGTAGAAATTGACTTGGGTCCAGTATTATGTTGATGCAACTAATGGTGAACCTGTTTAGATTATGAGTGAGTTTGAATTAAGCCCCTTTCTATAATTTTTTGCCACGTTCTTTGTTGGTTGTCTTAGATGTCATTGTAGATCTTTTTGTCCCTAGCAGAAGCCATGAATCAATAGGTTGTGGTATGGTTCTAATACCAACAACATGCCTTATTTTGGGAAATTCATGGATTTATGATAGAACAGTACCACAAGCTGAGCTTCTTAGGAACTACTAGTTTGTAATATGGTTCTAATGGCAGCATAACACGTAATTTTGGGACAGTCATGAATTTACAAATGAAAGGTAACTCATGATGGACTTAAGAACACCTATTTGTTCACCATATCATAAAGGCAAAATGAAAAAGATTGATCTATTACAATCAAAACAACCGACAAAAGAGTAATAACTTCAGAAAATTGTTTGGACAAGTACAAGGAGTTCTCAAACACTTTAAAGTGCACTATGGCACAGAGGCCTGTTGAAGCCTAATCATAAAACACAATGTGAGGCCACATCTTTACTTCTATAAGTAAAGATGTTATTTTCGTGACTTGAATCTTCGCCACCAACAGGGAAGAAACCTTATCATGGTGCAAAAACTCAATCTCCAGTAAAAATAGTTAAAATAAAAGTGAACTGATGCATGAAACTCTTGCCAATGGGGGACACAGAGAGGCCCAATGTATGCAACCTTAATCTTGTAAGCAAAATAGTTGTTACCAAGGCTCAAATCTTTTGTCACCTAGGTAGCAAAGGAACAACCCAAATAAGATTCCAGTGTTTGCTCTAAATCTTCAATTATTGATAATAATATTTAAAATAAAATCAAAGTACAAAACAATAGATCTAAAGGAATCTAGATAATCAAAATGTTAACAAAATGATTACAGACTCAAAAGATAGAGCATTGTGTTCATTTCAAAATATACGCACATTAAGATGAGGCTCACAACTTCCAAAACGAAGGCTACTTCAGTTAATTTTCACTTACAGGAGAGACTGATTTTCACTTAGGTTATTCAAAGCATTAAACATCTCAACGACAACGAGGACAGTCATTGATACAGTTGATGGATGCCGATCATCAAATATACTGCATGGATATGATGTCTCCCTTGTTGGACAAGAATCAAAATTGACCTAGCATCATTAGAAAAAAGTCAGGTTGTGCAAATGTTAGAAGATAGAATAAAGAGGAAGAACAAGACAAAAGAGCATACTAGATAAAGTCCTTTCATCACAATTAAGGAACAAATTCTCAAACAGTCAATACATACATACATAAAAAGCCCACATGAAAGAGGAAAGCCTAGTCACATGATAGCCTAAGAAAATAATATCTACCATCTTTATCAGACTAGCATGCGTAAAAGTGACATGTAATATATATACATTATTTCTTCATATAATTATTATTGTTGAATAGACTTGTCCCTCTTTAACTCCGAAGAAAAAGTATCAGTATTGATTGCAAAGAATAATCTCCAGCTGGCCTCATCTCCTGGAGGGTTTCACTCTTAGTTGCACCCAGAGCAGCATTTTGCTTAATCAGTAACTTGCTTAATATTTATATTCATGTTGGTATCATTTTTGTAAATGAAACATATCACCCGATTGTAAAGGATTTCTTGCATAAGACTTGAGTGTCATTACCAGCTTTGAGATGTAGGTTCACCAAAATGCTGAAGATTGTGAAGGATTAAAATTTACAAGCACCATATAAATAAATGACCATCTTAGTCACTCAACTAATTTGGAAAGAATTTTGGATAAATTGGATAATGTTATAACTTATTCTTTTAGAAGAATAGGAAATATTTGTGATGGTTTAATGGCCTAATAATTAGAAAGAGCTCTCATCGGAGATTTCTATAACTAGGTGTTTGATATTCTACAATGGTAAAACTGCTCATTTGCAAACTAGGTTACTAAGGTTTTAGTCACTAAAATAGCCCCTATCTATGGAGGCAAGGTTGCACAAGTTGATCCTTCCCAGACTTTGCATTGGCAGTAGCCTCATGCACTAATCACCATATCTTTTAGTCAATTGCTCGGATAAGGTAGAACTATAGTTTACATATATTTACTGCCCATTCTTGTGGCATGTTGTTCATGTTGCATGCTGTCCCTTTCTTCTACAGTTTTTGTAAGACCTTGGTATGAAAAAAAGGAATCTTTTTCCTGTGAGCTATAAGAACAAGGAGTAAGGAAATAAGTGCTTAGAAGCATAATTGTTCACTCATCATGAAATGGCTTTCTTATCCTTGCTCTCTTCCTTCTAAATTCTTTTTTTCTCTTGTTCTCTGTTAGTTCTTCCCCTTCCCCATTTGCTCTCTACCTCCGACATCCAAATAAAAACCAAAGTATTACATCAATGCAGCAACAGCACCATTGGTAAGCCAAAATTATACTAGCATGGGAGTCCAAATGTAATTCTTGTATTTCTACTTTTAGCTCCTTAAACTTCTAGGACTTAAACCTTTCCCAGTCCATATTAGTTTTATTCCTACAATGGTTCTTATTATTAGTCAATTAGGACTAGGAATGCAGATGAGATCTGATCTCTAGTATTTTCAGCAAAAAAACTACTCATGTTAAATTTAATGTCTGTATAATACTTTCTGAAATATTCAAATATCAAGACCATTGAAGAAAACTTTACCTGATATTTCCTCTTGGAATGGAATCAGTAATGTTAACTTGTACGTTAATAAATTACTAATCCACAGGAAATTTTCATCATTGTGTTTCTTTGATGCTCAATTCTGTTACCTGGCCTGACCTCCAAGAGTCAAGATCCAAGAATGACCTTTGCTAAATAGGTTCAGCCCATGACTCAATTGTAGGTTTATTGCTTTTATTAGTTTCGCGTTTATTACTGCTTGTAATGTCTTCAGCATCATATATCAAACAAAATTGCTCACCATAAGTGTTTACTAATGTTTGCGTTGCTAAAAATGTCAAAATCAACACATACACACCAGAGTGAAAGAGTAAAATAGTACCAAAAGAATATTTAATAACATAAATACAATTCTCACCCAGAAACTTAGGATAATGGATTAAAGTTTGTGCACAATCGCACAAAGAAAGACACACAGTGAATAAGCCAAATCTTCAGTACAACATGTGCAGATCTATTCAGGTGTATGTCATTCAAAGACATGAATGTCAAACATGAGACAGTATCATGTATCAACAGTGTGGATCCACTAGTTTATTAATATAGCAGTATGGGCTTGATGCAAAATGATATGTTCCATTCAAGTGTTATGGTCCAACTATTGTTATCTAATTCATAGTTTTATGGGCCATCTAGTTCTTATGGTTTTCATAGTTTGCAAATGGTTTTTATTGATTTAGAAAAGACTTATGATAAAGTTTTTAAAAGATTTATTATGGTTTCTTTTAGAAAAGAAATATCTTTTTACTAGTTATATTGTTATAAAAGATATGTACGATAGCCATGGTGTAGTCACTAGCGTTATTACTACAGCGTGTCTATTGTTATACCTATTAGTATAGGACTAAATCAAGTATGTGCATAAAGTCCTTAGTCCTTCCCATTTCATATTAGTAATGACCTTACCACTCATATTCAGGATAATCCTCCTTGGTGAATTGTATTGTTTTAGTTAATGATAGTTTAAATGTAAAACTTGAGTTATGGACACAACCCATTCTAAAGGAGTGAGCCTAAATACATGAGATATAATTTAAGTAATACTAGAAGTAGACATGAGGATATGGTTACATTGTACAAAACCAAGAAGTTTCTATAAGTAAAATTTTTAGGTATCTTGGATATATTATTTAATAAAATGAAGAGATAGACAAAGATACTATTCATAAAATAAATTCCGGATGATTGAAATGGAGAGGGGAATCAAGAGTCTTGTGTAGTCAAAGGAATATCTATAGGACTGTTGTTATTATACTAGCTATGTTTTATGGATCTAAGCAAAAAAAAAAAACAACATATACAGAAAGTTTGTATTATTGAAATGAAAATGTTAAGATGGATATATGAAGTTACTAGGAAAGATGCAAAAAAGATATTTTTATTTGCAGTAGTTTTGATAGAGAATAAGTTAAAGGGAAAACTATTTAAAGTGTCACAGACTGCTAAGGAGACTAATACAAATTGTACTTAGAAGATATAAAACCAAGGAAGCCTGGTTCGCCTGAATCGGTACAAAACAAGGAAGTCCAATCCAACTCAACAAAAGATGGACTTCTTAAGCAGCAGGAAATAGTTGGCAAAATAATAAAGACAAAAAATTGACAGATTACCAATTCATAGTATGGCAATTTGGGACCTTTATCAGAATAGACAAACCACCATACAAACCCAGTGATCGTAGCAAGACCTACATAAGCTGCATCAAGAATACAACTGAGTAAAAACCAGATACTGAAAAAAAAATCTTGGCAGTTACGTTCTGCAACATAGAAGCAGCAACATAAGCAATTAAAGAAATCTCGATGCTAGCAGTGCTATACAAAGTTACTACAAGCTTTAGTCTTTAGCATAAGTTCTATATATCTCCTAAAGAACCTTCCTCCCATCTATGTCATTCATCCAAACAATCGCAACTTACAACACTCTGATCCTCATGAAGTACAAGTGATACAACTCCTATCGCAGAGTTGTTTTTCACTCAGTTCTTTCATTTTTACAACACACATCCTTTTCAAATGCACGCACATGCTTTACTGAACAAAAGTGCACTTGCGAGCCTTTTTTTCCTTTTGCTAATTTCTCAATCCATTTTTACCTTTTGGATTGTCAACTGGGTAGCACCAAAAACAATATCCATCCATTATGTCTCCTACCTCCGCCCATTTATTTTTTTTTGTAATTGCAAATTTAAGATATTACAAGGAAATTCACAGGGGCTAACTTTTAGCAACCTTCTAGACTAGTGGCACATATTTCATATTTCTAGTCAAATTGCATGCCCTTAGTTTTATGCTCATACTCTTTTATGAACCATTATCATTATGTTTATCATGCATCAACAGTCAGTAGTTATGACATTAACTCCATGCCCACAAAAAATGTTTGAGTGGATTGCCCACAATTAAAGATATAAACCTAAATGTTACTTTTAGGCAAATCTGGGGAGAAGTGGGACCATAAAATGCTTTTGTGCGAGAAGGGCAACCTATTTAATCTCACTAATCAAAATGTACGCTTGAGGGACTAGATAGAAACCTCTAATTTCCTATGACTACCTAAAGACAAGATGAAGCAGAAAATGGAGATTCCACTCAAGGATCTTAGGCACAAATACACTAGAGTTCAGTAGATATTTTCTTAGAAGTTCCACCGCTGATTATACTCTAGCAGAAGGCCTTGCTGAGTTCTCAAATTACATTAATCTTGCAAAAGATCAACGTATAGCAAAATGCACATGGTGCAGATTGCTAAATATGGTGTTGCGAGGGTCAGGTACATAATGTCACCCAAACAGACGAAACTCAACAATTCAGACCTGCAACCTCCAAGTTGCTATGGAGCAACATAACATTAACGTACCTTGCCATTTCCTCACAGATAAATGCTGCTTTAGCAAAAGCTCATAACGACAGTCCTACTTGTTCATCATGACAACAATCTAAGATTATATGCCCTCAAGAAGCAAAATGGGAATTAAAAAAATTATAGAAAGATGAAAGATAAAGAAAAGGATGAGGAGACATCTGATCAAGTCGTTGCTACTTGCTACTGTCAAAAGAAAAGAAGCATCTAAATGAGAAGAAAAAGAAGCATAACCATAAAAACTAAAAAGCCGTTGCTGGGATTGATAAGTATTTCTAAAAGTTCTTAATTAGTAATATATTTACTTACAAGAAAACTTGAAAGTAAACTGATTTCATTAACAAGGAATTCAAATTTGGAAAGACTTTGCTTGAAGTAAAAGAATCCTTGAAAATTAAGGATTGATTATTTTATAAATTACTGTATAACAGGCATTTGGTTTGTGAAGGAAAATAAAACACCTTGAATGCTCTCATGGTTTTGTTATACCTTGGTTGAGTAAGCAAAATTTTGAGTTTACAAGAAAAGCTTTAGGATTGAGTTAAGAAATACTCAAAAGAAAATTTTCTTTATTGTATTTTCCTATTAACATAGTGAAGAACATAGTTTTCTCTCCAAATTAGGGTGTCAAACCATGTAAATCTAAATCTTTGAACTATTTCTTTCGGGTATTTTATTTTATTTATTCTCTAGATTGTTACTTTGCTATTGGAATCTTCAACGTCATAGATGTAATAATCAAAAGCCATGCAAAATTAACAGCAAGACAGAGAATGGGTAGGATAAAGGATAAATAGGACAAGGGAAAAAAAAAGTGATAGCACTCCATATAAACTAAAAAAAGAACAAGGGAGAAGTTGAAGAGGAAAAACAAGATAAAACTTCAGAAAGATATTTTTCCTACACCACACTCCATGCCAACCTCCTTTTTTTACTCTGTTAATTCAAATGCACCAGAAGCAGAGTGCTCAGTGTGGATGTTTTGACCATTGGTGAGCATGAATTGCCATACACAGTTTCTGCCCATAAAGAGTGGTATTTACTTGTTGGACAGGCGATTGGGACATAGATTAGTTAGATTGTAGCTATATTCTAGTGAGCTGGTTAAATAACTAAGATATCTACAAATTAGGATGCAATGCAACCTGATTTCACTGAAACCCCACTGAAAAAAGAGCCCCCTAAAAACATCATGGATAACACTCATGACCCTCCAAACCACTTTCCCCTTTTCACCAACACTATCTCCTTTCTTCTACCACAGCCTCCTTTATAGCAACACTGTTGAGCAGATCTGGCCAATCGTCATTCCCCCTGGATTCAGCAATTTCTCCTATAACTCTTTGAGAGTTACGACACTTTAGAATATATAAAACAGATGAATAACTTAATGTTATCAACTTATCAATATAATATGTAAAACATAATCCAAATGTATACACAAGTTTCATTTATCAAATAAAAAAGCAATCAGACAAAGAGGTAGTAACACTATGTAATGATAACAGTGACAACGTATCTCAAATAACTAAATAACAAAAAAATAGCCATCTAGTAACTACAGCTTTTCAGGTTAGGCTGTAATAGTATATAATGATGACAATTGCAGGGCTGCAACATACCTCCAATAACTAAATAGCGGAAAAATAGCCATCCGGTAACTACAGCTTCACTAACCTGCAAAGATGCAATACCAAATTCAGCAAAACTTTGCATTATGTATCGCTCATGGAAATATTGCATTTTAACGACCTGTAAACCTTGATACACATATTAATCCCTAGAAAAATTAGATTGTAATGCACAACACCATTTTGAGGATTTATTAACATATCTATTGTGACACCTGCCGATGACAAACCAGATGATTTATGACAATCCCCTTTGAGGTAAATCACTGACTGTTGGAGAACAATGGAGGCTCATGACGCATAAGTCTCAAACTCTAAATTGTTAAGAAGAGGATCATGGAACTTTCGTTTAAACCTTTTAACAAGATCTAGTCTCAACTTTAACCTGTCTTCTGAGATAGGTGGATGGGCTTTTAGAGTGTACCAACCAAAACAGTCAAGTTTAACAATCCAAGGTTGGCTGGTCCACATTATGGTCTACTTGTAGATGCATACAAGCCAAGAGATAATAGGATTTATAGGATGCTGCCATTTGGACTTAAACCAAGATGCCCTAGTGCTACTTCCTAAGAGCAGCATATCTACCAATTTTACACACTACAGCTTACTTGAAATAATAAGTCAAATCATGTTCAACAAACATGATTCAAGGATTCTCAAGATTCAAAAAAGGATTCTTTCACGTTTAGGAAGCATTAGAGTTAATGAATAAAATCCACTTCAACACATATTTGAGTTTAACTCAAAATGGCAATCCCTGCAAAAGGAGAACATATGAATAAAGCTTTTCAGGGATTTGTCTATAATTAATAATAAGATACAAATACTAATCAGCCACCACTTTTAAGCCTTTTCCCATTACTGGGGGCTGACTTGATATAAAGAGCAACCCAAAAAGTGAAAAATACTCACCTCGAAGTGGATTTGCAACCAATTTGAAGTACATAAAGATTAATTATTGAAATATTAATGAATGCAATCTAAAATAAAGATATAGTAAAATACTATAATGAATAAAATCTAAGATAATTATATAGTAAAATACCATAATTTTAAAACTATTTCATAAATTTTAGGAATAAATTAATCTATCTTTAAAGCTGCTTTAAAGGTAAAATAGATTAACAAATTCTAGATCTGTTTCTGAAAATGCTTTTCTTTTCTTACCCCTTTTCTCCTTTTCTCTTCTCTTTTATCTATTTAGTGGATGGATTTTGTGTAGAAATTTTGAGGGCATCTCATGGACTAAAAACTAGGCAGCATTGGCTACCAGTTGGCACTACTCCAGAATAGCTATAATCAACCAGAATCAATCAATTCCAGCTACCAGCAGAGTCCAAACAGGTTTGACTGAGTGCTACATGACTGCCAAGCTCATCATCCTTAGCAGTATATGTAGTGTTCTGTTGACATAAGTATTATTATGGTTTTATGTTCTGCCAGGACCGGTAAGTACCAGGCCAAACACATCGGTCCAGGCTTGAATATTTCTCCTCTTCTCCGCCACCCTCCCCTGCCCTCTTCTACCATGTTGTCTCCTCCCATTTCTCCCCGTCTTCTCAGCTGCCGCTTCTTCATTCCCCCTTGTTCCGTAATACACACAGGCATACCATGCATCAATATGCCAACAAGGACCGGACGAATACCGGTCTGGCCATGTACTGCCATGGGTCAAGTACCCGAAATGTAGAATTTTGGATATGATGGTAACAGCCAACTCCAAGCATCATAGCATATAGCATGTATTACATTGATCTTATACACAGAAATTCATCCATCATCACAGCTAATTAATGTCTTACATGGTGGCCATTGTTACCAACCATCTAACGATGTCCTTAGCACCTTCAGACTATCCAACATGCTGAACTACTTAAATAGTCCATGCTAAGGAGCTACACCAAGTCATGTATATTACTGACATTACGTGAAGAACAAAAAGTGGAAAGATTAAAATAAGGATAAACAATTGTTCAGTAATCATCAGATGCAGGTTTAGTTGGACTGCACGTCAACACTTTGCACAACAAAGATCGCCAGCTCCTAACAAAGAAAGCTGATGTTCGTTCTAGAATTATTGGTGTAATATACCTTACGAGGCTTTCCCATCATCACATCAGTATCTTGCTTGTTAAAACCAATTGCTGTTGCGGGCAGGCCATCAGTTACCAAATTTACCCACAGGAGCTGAACCTGAATTATGAAACATTCAACTGTTCACGTTAGTTCTCAAGGTCCAGTATACAATAACAACTATTATTACAAACAAAAAATTGGCATGCAAGCTCTCAAAGAACAGCAAGAAGTTGGTTCATGATACTATACTAGCATATGTTTGTTAGTCCAAAAATAGGTTCATGATATTAATGTCGGTTTGTTAGTCCAACAATACAGCAAAAACAACAAGCACTTGGGTTGCCTACATGGATGTTGTCTTACCATCTGAGTCCTGTGTAGGGCAAAAGAACTTCAACTATATAACATGGGTAAAAATGATAAAGGAAGTATGTGCAATTCTTGAGGAGGATATCACCTAGCTTTGGGTGGCATCAGAGAGGAGGAACACAAATAGGAGAACAGGTAATGCATAAGCATTATATTAAAGAGTGACAGATAACTGAATATTCTCTGTGGTGTTAGAATGAGGAAATTATTATACATTGGTTGCTACCTAGAACATGAAGAAAAAAAAATCCTTAAATCAAGTACTTACAGGAACCAAGGTGTCTGGCATTCCAAGAACAGCTGCCACAAAAATGCAGACTACTTCACCAATATTTGATGAAATCATGTATCTGATAAATTGCTTTGTGTTATTGTATATAGCCCTTCCTTCTGCAACAGCCTGTTCAGAATCATATCTACAATAAATGGCAACAGGAATAACAAGACACCTTTCAAAAGATCTTTTAAGACACAATTATTAAGTGATAGAACCACACGGGTAAGAGACCTACCGCAACAATTGAAGCAAAATTGTCATCAGCCAACACCATATCAGAAGCACTCTGAACAACCAAAGGAAAATTTTTGTCATTTATGAACCATGGAGTATAGGTTTAAATTTCTATACAAATTCCACATATATAATACATTAACCATCATAAATAGTGTTTATAAGTTGTGAAAGAGAGAGAGAGGGAGAGAGACCTTTGTGTTTGGATAGCATTGCTATGTTCCGTTGATGTTAAACTGATATGACAATTAGAACAAGGAAATGCAAGCTTGAATCTGAAATTTCTAGAAGCATGAGATGTAATATGCAAGGTTCACCGTACCACTCAGTACAGGCGGTACGTACTGGTCCGACAGGAGACTGATATGGATGGTATATCGGTATGCCCCCATATACCGTGTGTCGATATGCTTGGTACAGCTTGGTACATACCGTACCGATAGCTGATCGGTACACCGGTATGGACCGGTAAGGCGAACCATGGTAATATGTACGAACTAATGAAGAATGATTTTTTTCCATATTATCGTAAGAACCAAGCACCCTCTTAAATCTAGCATAACATGGCATAGGCAATAAATCACACTCATTCAATCGGGTTATGTTTCCTATAAAATTTGGGACTACAATCTTCAAACATCTTGACCTACTTCCTTATCAAAATTAAGGTAGCATCAAAAGCAACTTTCAGGCACCAAAAAGGTCTAATTTAAAAAGAATTTTACACATCCCAAGAATGCACTTAGTTCATGACACCAGGGAAGGATGCTCAAGTATACTTTTTAACTTTTATATTCCAAAATAAAAAATGTGTATTTTTTCCATGTCAATTTTCTTTCCAATTGTAATGTGAACAGAATTAAAGACTTAATAAGCTACTCAGTTGCACTTTTCTCTAGGGTGGACCTTTATAGAATTTTTGAGTGATAAGAAACATTGTAGAGTTTCTTCCCATTAGCCAACTTTAAACACTGACCATTAGGTGGATCTTTCTAACCACCAAAAAGGCCAGCAGGTTTTGAGGTTAACTTATATCAGACTAACTTATTTGTGCTTTTGACATAAACATTACCCCTATGGCAAAACTAGTTATTTACTGTTCTCCAAGAGTTCTTAAATGTACGGCAACTTCAGGTGCTAGCTCTAGTTGCAACCAAAAATATAGATTGTCACAACCGAAGCCCAAAGTCCCCTCCAATAAAGTCCTCACAAAATAGGAGTGGATTGTAAATCATCTTCTACTCAAAGCGACCCCACAAATGATGTGATATTAATTGAATCAAACCAGAGTATTATAGTCACCCCACTTAAATCACCAGTGTCCTCCTGAGTTCACCCATATCAAATCACATGGATTACCCAGGAATCCCCACACATGATGCAGGGTCTGATGACATTATGGCCCACCATGCCGTTGTCATCACACTTGGTGCATGTCTCCACTGGACAAGAGATTCACCAAGTTGTACAGTAAGTCCCAACTGTGCCCACACACCATAAGTGGTTATTTCAATAACATATTTGCCACATCTTGAACCCAAAACCATGTGGGCTAAACCCTCAGGAGTACTCAAATGACTTGAGATTAACTAAATCCAATCGGAGTATTACAAGATACTATCGTTGACCAACGACCCTCCTAGCATCTTAGGCAGACTCTCTCTTGGATCAATTCAGCATCAATAGTGTTGATGTCAATAGTCAATTTTACATTAAACATATCAACTTTGAGCTAGAAGATAAAGATGATGACATCTTGAGCACATGTATGAATACAAGTACTACAGTTATCAGAGTTTTTATGAAAATCTAGGCAAAAAAGGTTTACCTTAGCAACAGCAGTTCCCGATCCCATTGCAATTCCTATGTCTGCCTTCTTCAATGCAGGTGCATCATTAACACCATCACCAGTCATTGCAACCTTGTGCCGAATGGCAAAAGTTCAAACATGTCGTCACTCAGCAATTTTATAAAAAACATTATGTTGCATAGACTAGATTATTTGACTGAATTAACAACCGCTGATGTAACTGGACAATCAGACAACGGGCCTACCACTTCATTCTGATTTTGTAAGGCTTCAACCAGCATCTTCTTGTGAGACGGTTCAACCCTATCAGTATGATAATAAATCAGATATCAACTATTCCTAGATGAAAACAGTGATTTGTTGAAATGCACAAAACAATACCATTTTTTAATTGATCACCAACACAAAACACATATTGGCACCAATGAGAAATCAAGATTTCAAATATTGGTCGGACCAGTATGTGTTGACCGGTACTAACCAATCCAACCAAGGGCTGGTACAGCTCATATTTCTGGGACTGTTTGTTTATTCATTTTAAATTATTTTGAAGTGATACTGGGCAGTATAACAATCCAACAAGATGTCAAAAACCAATATCAGACAGATTTTAAACCTGTCCCTTAAAGCCGATGCTAACTTGTACAGACAACAAAACTAAGTCCAAAATTCATCAAATTGTATTCAATAAGTGAAAGAATATCCAATACAAAGGTTTTATGTACCTAGTGAAAAGCACCATCCTTTGCAACGCTAATGTCTGTTGTAAAGGTGGGAGTTCTTCAAATTCAGAGGCTGTATAAGAATACCCAGTGAAATCCCCCAGATGCTCAAAAGCACCAATTCGCCGACATAGAGATTCTGCTGTAGTCTAGTAAGGAAAAGACCAAATATTTCACTTGAGGGCAATATCAAATGATAATATATTTCTAAACATGATACTTACTTTATTATCACCAGTGACAACTATAACCCGTATTCCAGCAGACATACATGATAAAATCGCATTTCTTACTTCCTCCCTTGGTGGATCCAGCATTCCAACCTTCACAGGTATTGCAAGAAGATGAACAGAATATAGAAGACTATCAGTGATAACACTTGTAACAAAATATTTAATTAATTCAATTTAAGTGGGTAAAAGGTGAAAAAATAAAACTATTAAATGACTAGTCATGCAAATAGAACTTCAAGTTCACCAAACATGTTATCAAAAATTATCATCTAAAACCAAAAGATTAGATAAGCAAGATAGTTGCACATATTGACAATGGACTAAAGCAGTGGAAAATAACAAATAAATAAAAAAAATTTGCTACCAATCCAATAAATGTAAGGTTTGTCTCATCCTCATGGCAAATTGTTTGCTGACCCATGGGCATGCGCTTCAATGCTAATGCCAAACATCTTAGGGTATCTTTTCCTGCAAAACTGATCATCCAATAAATGATTAGCAAAGTCTAGATACAATATTGTCAAAATTAGACGATAAATATTAAATAATTGGCTGCAAAGAATGTACAAGTTTAGAAGTCACAATTTTCTGACAAAATTAGTTATATGTGTGGTAACAATAGGCCAAATTAATTGTGGTAACAGTATGTCTGATGATCAATAACTGAAACATAAATATAAGTGAAATCTGGAAGAGCAGATATGAAAGATACAGTGAAATTAGACTGCTTCAACTGTAACTGATGTTAATAGTTTAGCTCATACGATCAAGTAGGGTTTTTAATTTTCAATAATACCGCCCGGTACAGGTGGTACGTATCGGTCTGATAGTATACCGGTACACGGACCGTCCGCTACTGGGCGGAACGCTCAATATCGCCCCGTATCGAACGATACGGGGGTATATTGGACGGTAACGGTCCAAATTTCTACTGTTACCGCCCGGCACAGCTCGGTAACGGTCAATTTCAACCGTTACTGATATGTAACAGTGTTCCAACGGTCAAAATGACCGTTGGAGCCCTTTCTCATGGGTTTTTAAACTCATCTTCTCCCCTATTTCACTCAATTTCACTCTTCATACTCTCTTAAACTATCTCAAACTCATTTTTTCTCACATTTACACTCTCCTAAACTTTACAAAGCAACGATTTGTGAATTGACAATTTAAATGATTTTTTTGTAGATATTTCAATATTTACAGAAGAGCAATTTGTAACGGACCGAAACCTTGCACAAGCCACAAGGTTATTTCTCGAAGTCCAAAAAAGATATGTGATACTATTCTTACCTAATTTACA
This sequence comes from Musa itinerans, assembly GCA_001649415.1. Classification (NCBI taxonomy): domain Eukaryota; kingdom Viridiplantae; phylum Streptophyta; class Magnoliopsida; order Zingiberales; family Musaceae; genus Musa; species Musa itinerans. Next base: position 240,748 of record LVTN01000135.1, read on the forward strand.
TTGGTTTTGCTAAACTTATACTATTACTATATTTATTTCTAACTTAAAAACTCTATCCTAACTTTTTTTTTTATTTTCAAGTATTTTTGAAAGATTTTATGCCTAAATTAGATGTACTGCTCGGTACGCCCTGACGTACAGCTCGGTACACAGTACCGTACCGAGTGAAGCTCAAAACTTCGGTACGATACAAAATTTCAATCCTTGCTCTCAAGTCTCAACAAGGTCAAAGAGACCATTGGACAAACTTTTCACAAGTGAGCTCAAGTAATAATATATCTTGATACAAATGACTTGTTTAGAAGGTAGAGCATGAGTATGAGCATATCACGGATCTTCAATCCATAGCTACTGGCAAGGATTGCAATTTTGATCATACCCATCCTCACCGACCAGTATTTCTGATTCTGAGCAAGAATGCAGAACAGGTGAAATCACCAGCTATGCAAACCATATCAGGTGTTACCGAGCTATCTCAGGGAGTAAATGTACCAACCAATGCCAGTATCCTTCCTACGATCTTCTTTTTTTCTCTTCCACACCTTAATCCCTCTTTCTTCTTCACTAGCAGCTTCTTTCATTTCTTTCTATATTTTTCTTCTTGGTTACTTCTTGAAATTGCTCACTCTTTACATCAAATTTCTTAAATAGCTTAAGATTTGGAGCTTCTCTCTTGCTATGGGGCAGATTTGTACAGAGGAAGTTTTTTTTTTAATTCATATAAAATCCAAACCCCATAACCATGTTTATTTCCATAGTTCGTCTTACCAGTCCGTACCAATGTATCGACCAGTTGTCAGTACAGTACGTACCAAGCTGTATTGAGTCAAACTGAGCATATCGACACATGATACATAGGAGTGTACCGATATACCACCCATACGAGTCCCATGTCAAACCAATACATACCGCTCATATCGAGCAATACACTACGATACGACGAACCTCGTTTATTTCCTGCTCTTACTTTAGTGTATTGCCTATACTAGTGCTAAAATTTCTCATCTAAGCATGCATTGTTCTTCAATTATGAATAGATCTAAGCATATCTCATGTAGATTTATTTAAATGTAAGTTGATTCTGCAATTGGACAAATAATGGTACCTTGACGAAGCTGCACTTACTTGTGACGAACCATCGAATCTTGGGTGGCATGTTAAACCCTTTCCCCTCTCTTTTTCACCTCCGTTCACTCTCTCAATCTCTTCCACACTCACTTCTTTCTCTCATTCTCATATTTGCACTCTTAAAACTTCACAAGGCTGTGATTTATGGATTAGATCAAGCTTGGGAGGCTAATTAGGGAGGACTAACACCTAAGTTAAAGGAAGAACTCTATAATCAAAGGTATGTAAACAACTTCTCAAAAGCATTCAACAAAACGCTCGATCCGGAGACATTATAATGGCGTGGACAGTAGTGCCTCAACCGATGAATGAGGCAACGTCGGGGAATCGATGGTTCCATCTATTTAGTTTGAGTATGGTGCAAGGACAGAGAAACAATATTTTACACATGCCACCCAAGATTCAAATCATAAAGCTCGACGTGATAGTTGGTCATTCTTCTTCGTGCAACAGTATGATGATTGATCTTATGATATAGAGCAATAGATCAATGGCACTAGTTTCGATATTCTCCATGCTCTGCACCAATATATGCCACAATCGTACTTGATGCAGGAGACTACGAGTCTCAGGCACATGATTCATGACAATCAGACTACGACCATCACCACATTAATGTACCAATGGCATACGATATATCTATATACTATGTTGTGGGATGAATTTTATGATTGGGTTCGACAAACATATTAAATTGATATACAAATACATAGGATCGAGGACCTTGATCCACCACCCGTGAAATCCTATCGTTCTTTTTTATGGTAGAACTAGGTATATTTATCGATCAATTACTTCATTCATTTGAATTTTAAAGTTTAAGTTGTTTAACAAATAATCTAATAATTCAAATCATTTCTTTGTAGATAATTCAATATCAACAGAAGAACAGTCTAAAACATACCACAAAGCTACTCCCCAAAACCCGAAAAAGATATATGCCACTATTATTTCCTAATTTATATTATTTTTGCTAAAATTATACTAAACTTATATTTATTTCTAACTTTAAAACTCTAATCTAACTTTTTTCTATTTCTTCAGGAATTTTTAGAGCTATTTTTGGTGATTTTTCCATGTCATCAGTACACCCCGCTAAACCAACACATGGTACATCAGTACAGAGTGATATGTACCATACCGTCAATCAGCCGGTATATTGGTTCGAACCGATAAGGCGAACCTAGCTTATGACTATTGAATCTGGATCCACTAGGATGAGTATCATCAATTTCATAATGTATTTTTTACGTTTGGGTGTACCGACGATACGCCGAAACCTAAAAAATAAAAATAAAAAAAGTTCGATTAAAATTTTTAAGTTAGAAATAAATATAAGTTTAGTATAATTTTAGCAAAATAATGTAAATTAAGAAAGAATAGTGCAACATATCTTTTTTAAGCTCTAAGGAGTAGCTTTATGGTACGTTCCGGATCATCCTTCCGTTAATGACCTTAAGTGTCTCATTTCAAAAAAATGTCTAATTTGACCTATAAAGATTCAAAAAATGCATGAAATATAAAGATTTGACCTATTAAGTGTCTAATTTCAAATAAATCAATATTAAATACACTAATCACAACATTAAAGACCTTAATTATTCTCTAATTAACACTATTCCACCATCAAACAACATATTAGACATTAAGTCATACATCACATGAAATAGGTTTAATCATCTCACAAATCAATAAAAATCTAGAAAGAGAATACATACCTCCTAATTAAAGTATTCTTCCTTTTAGTCCTCCCAAATTAACCTCTTAAATTTGATCCAATCCACAAATCGTAGTTTTATTAAGGTTAGGAGAGTGAAAATATGAGAATAAGAGAGATGTGAGTGAAAAAAGTTTGAAAGAGCAAAATGAGTTGAAAGAGGAGAGGAAAGAATTTAAAAACCCTTTTTTGAGCCTCGAATAGTCAAATTGACCATTTGATATAGGGCAATCTCAACCCTTAATCGGTAACGGTTGAAATCCGATCGTTACTAACTGATACAGGTTGGTAACTATCAGATTTTGACTGTTACCCCTGGTATAGACCCCATATCGCCCGATACAGGGTTAAGTGATCAGTACCGCCCGGTAGAAGGCGGTCCACGTATAGGTATCCTATCGGACTGGTACTTACCGCCCATGCTAGGCGGTATGCATCAGTACAGCAAACCTTGGATAATACCATTGAATTTTAAAAGGGTTGGTGACAAGCTTATGGGCATATATTTACATAATTTTTAAGGACACCATATTCTTCATATCATATAGATAAAGAGGAGAGTGAACAAGGATCATCGTTTCGGGTACCAACCTTGTTTTAGTGATCTGATCAGACCAAGATGTAACGATCAGTACTAGTGTACCATGTGTCAACACAATGGTACATACATATGTTTCACAAAGGAAGAAAGAAGGAAGAGGAATGAAGAATGAGAGAAAGAATAAGGAAGAAGAGGAAGCAATGGAGGAGGAAGAAGTAGATGCAGTGAAGCAAATGGAAAAAGGAAGAAAAGCAGGAGAAGATGAGGTGGGAGTGTACCTAGGAGATAGACACTAGCGAATGGCAGCAACAACGACATCGAATAGCAACAATGTTGCGAGAAGATGGCAACGATGAGAACAAGGGTTGTTTAACATTACTTTTGTATTTTTCCACGAGTTAGATCGGACCACCTAAAATGAGGGTGGTCCGCATATCGATCCATGCCCGGACCGGTACGTACCGTAATTTCATATCATTTCGGGCGATACGACAATCACTGAGTGACAAAGGTGCAACAGATGGCTTGTTTGAATTATAATTAATCATCAATAGATGCATATCTTAACCAAGGTATGCAATTTCATATTGTACCGGAGTTTGGACGTTCGCTCGATATGGTACGAAACTATATACCAAGCGGTATACCGCTCGATATAAATATATATATATATATATATATATATATATATAAGATTATATATATTTATATATAAATATTCTTATATATAAGGCGACCTCGCGTCACCTCGATAACGTCACGTCGCCTTTTATAAAATATTTATATATAAATATTTATATATATTAATATATATATATATATATTTCGTTCCATCCGGTAATGGGCGGTCTATGTACCGATAAGCTGACGGACCGGTACGTACCACCCGTACCGAGCAATATTATTCGAAATTGTATACCTTGATCTTAATGAAGAAATTTACAAAACAAGAGCTCCTAGAGCCTTCTGTCACTCAATTTTCCATTTTCATATCTTAAAGTCTACTCCCGAAAAGAAAAAGATTCAAGGTCATCTTCACACTGAGTGACTACGACACCTTGGCGAAGCACATTTTTTGTCTTCTAGATTACATGATGCAGAGAAAAATATCATTATCATCGTTGAGTAGTTGTACATAATAATATGGTTCGTCTTATCGGTCTGTACCGGTGTATCGACCAACTATCAGTACAATACGTACCAAGCTATACCAAACCATACCGAGTGGTCCACTATGGTACGACGAACCTTGCATAATAATATGCTAGGTTAACATGGCGTAAAGGTTGCAGATTGGCTATTTTTACCTTGTACAGTATACACATATCCTAGGAGATTACAAAGGTTCTCTCGAACCCTTGGAGATATGACGATGATACCCTTTGTATCATTGAAGAAATTGTAATTTCATTCAAGGATTTAAATCTGTCTGTTACCATTTTCAGCAACCAGTCAGACTGGTGCAGTATCGGTGTACCAAGCATCTACAGTTGCATTTCCTAAAATTGCACAAAGAAAGGAAAGAGACATTTGGCAATGACTTTAATCTGGATGTTTAAGACCCAATAAAAAACTAGTTATGTGTAGGAAAACCTAGGATGATTCATTTCTCGATGAGATAGGAGGTCCACGACATCCACTCTTGGTTCACTTCAGAACAAATTAAGGATACCTAATAGGATGAAACTACTTGATATAAAGACCAATGTAGATGTCAGGCCACAGTCGAGCTATAAGATGTCAGTTTATCAAGGTACAGAAAATTTGTTTCAATAATCCCTATAAGGAGACAAGGGGAAAGGCCACTTTCATGATCAATAAGCTAATGTGATGCCATCAATGAGTAACACTTCGAGGATGATAAGACTTCTCAATCTCATTTTGGTCTCCATGAAATCTACAACAATGATAGTAAGATGAATAGTAACACGCCTACCAATGATGATGGTCAAGGAAAGGGATGTTATATTCTCAGCAAGCAAAACACAGAGAGGTGAAGAGTGGACAAAGGAGTTCTATTTTATTCATGTCATTAAAGACAACGATCATGGTACCAGATCATCCAACATATTAATTCATGGGAGGGAAGATAAGGTGAAGGCAGCTGATGGCTTTGAGAAGATGAGATAGCTACAAGTCAGACAGGATCTTATCATGTTCAAAACCTTCCAACCAACAAAGAATAAAACGGTTACAATACGATGTTAACATGGTTCTAGTTTACCAAAATCAGCAATGTAGTAATAACAATTTTACTACTCAACAACTGTCATGGTCACACAACATAGAACGGGTTCAATTTCAGTAAGTACAGAAACCTTATTTACCCTAATATGCCGACATAATCGCCAATACCAGAATTAAAGTCAATAAAAAATGCCACAACCATTACATGTTATATCTAGCAACACTGATATTAAAAGTTGCGGGACTAGTATCATTCATGGCTTTGACAAAACAATCATGTGACATTGTGGACTTAGACCTACCTCCCCAAGAAACATGGCACTAGTCTTGGTGGTAGTAACCACCTCACTCATAAAGTATGACTTGTATGATCCACATTTTTGACTTAATTCATTATTTGTAATATATGGTTTGCAATACCTATAACGCATCATGTGCTAGCTTCATACATTTCTAGAAGTTTTGATGAATGTGTTCTTATATGTGGTTCATAATATGTCTTTTAAAACAAAATTCAGATTCATTGTTGAGGCAAAAATATTTAAAAATGGTTTAATAAGAGTTTAAGAGTCCAAAACTGGTACTGGTAGAATTACAGTTGTGTTATTAGATAAGAATCCAAAGATGGAGGTACCGAACAATATTTGATCCTCCAAATACAAGGTATAATTGAGCTACTGCTGGTTATAAAAGGTCAAAAAGTCTTTTGCTGCTAGAAAAGATTTAAATAAAAGACTAAGTTTACAGCATCTAGATTAATACTAAACTAGCTAATTACATGTACATCTGACTTGGTGCAAGAGCAAAGAAAAACAGGGTCAAGGTCATAGTCATTGCTTAGGTATCGGTCATGTGATCAACGTATGTGATTGTAGACTTATCAAATGTAAGCAGTGATTTAAAAAGCCTAGGTGCCAAAGTCCAAAAACGCCTGAGGCACTAGGCATTCGCCCGAGCGAAACGAGACGCTAAAATATAAAAATATATAATATAATTAATAAATATAATTATTTAAATAAAAATATGATATTAAATTAAAAAAATATTACAAAATCACAACATCACATTAACAAAAAATCTCAAAATTCAAAACAATAACAATAATTTCAAACAAATAAAAATTAGTAGTATTAAAATCAAAATAATATATTATTAATCTAATAAATAAAAAAATATTGTTACTAGTATACAGTTAACAATATACTGTTAATATAGTGTTAACAGTATACTATCGAGTCGATGTGAGAAGAGGGAGTCGATATTACCCGAAGCGCGCCGCTTGGAAATAAAGCGAGGCACTCGGGTCTCGCCTCGCCTCACCTCACCCGAGCGCCTAGGTGAGCGCCTATTGAAATCGCTGAATGTAAGTAGATGAAAATTTTCCTTTCAAATTAGATCTAAGTAAATATCTAGTGATCAGATGAAAAGTTCACATCCAATGATGCAGGCCTTCCAAAAGAGAGACGATGAATGGTCATTGATGTGTGGCTCAACTTGAACAATAGAATAGATCAATAGCAATGAATTCATAACACAATATATTCACCTTCCAAAAATTAATATGAATGTTCATGACATAGTATAGAAAAAGCAACCACATAGCTGACCTTTTAAACCTCTCATCCAACTCATTGCGGATATCTGTGGTTAATGGAATAGAAGATCCATCTTCATTGCATAAGATATGTGTGCATCTGGTGATTATACTCTCTGGTGCACCTTTTGAGAACATGATCTCCTGTTGCTTGCGACTACAAAGGACGCTCATCATTTTGCGGTCACGAGAAAACTCCAGTACACATATCTATGGAAAAGAAAATGGCTGTCAACTAGAGAAAATAGATGATGAATATCACTGCCAAAGATGTTTAATTAGAGTCAACCAAGGAGGAAAAATTACATAAATGCAAAACAAAAGTTAAAATCAGAAAGTACAATGTTTAGAACAGCATACATCATATCTACTGTTCAATTGTCCTAAAAATATATCATAATACATTCCAATTTGGGAAAGGCTGGACAACAATGCAACATGAAATACTAAGACATTCAGAACCACATGGTTTGATATCATGCACAGCAAACACAAGAAAATGTCATTGACAACGGTAACATCCTTAATGATTGGCATATACTGCATCTCTTGCAATTAGCTAGACCAGGTTAAAAGCAGAAATGGAGTAATACAGTCAGTTCAGCACAGTTTGACAAGTAATGCTGACAGTTATCATCATATTTATCAAAACTTCAAATGTTTGCATCAGCATATACCTTTTTGAACTGGTGCTCCCAGTAACGGTTGCAATATGATGCACGCTCATGCTTACTCAAAATATTCAGAGCAGAAGGCATAGAATCAAAACCAGGAAGGCCAACCTGAAAAATTCAATAAAGATTATTGCAACATGTTAGTGAAGAGCAACTGTTACAAAATGAAACAAAAAGAAATTAACCAAAACCTGACCAACACAAGTTTTACTGACCTTTTCCACTAGAACACGCAAGGCAACCTCGGTTGACTCCCCAATTTTGTCGTAGTTTTTCTTATCGGGATTATATTGTAGTATAGACTCATTGCAAAGAGCTGAACACATTGCTATATGAAGAAGACATGGAAATTGTGCAGGAAATTCTAGCTACATAAGATGTGAGAAAAATGTCAGCATTGTGCTTGTAAAAATTCTATAGGATAAGGGAAGTAGGGAACTAAAGAGATGGTAGGACCAGGGTTTTGAATACCGGTCCGTACCAGCATATCAAGTGCTGCTCGGTATGGTACGCACCTGTATGTATCGTCGATATGCCAAGGCATACTGACGGTATACCCTAAAACCTTAAAACTCCTCCACCTACCATGGTAGGGCATACCAACCGGTATACCTCGGTAATGGTTGAAATCCGAGGCGATACTAGTCGGTACGTCCTGGTACCGATCAGTATGCCTCGATACCAGTCAAAACATTGGTACCGCCTGGTAGAGGGCGGTCCGCATACTGGTATCCTCTCGGACCGGAACGACAGCATTTGCTAGTTCTTAACAAAATTATCATGACACTGGTCACAATAGTCAAGCAGCCTATACTTAATATGAAATCATAAATACATAAAAAAAACATAAATATACAAAATTATCCATTCATATATGTTTATATGTAGAGAGAAACACTGACACCTCCCCCTAATGACAGTTGGGGTGTGTGATCAAAGCTGTCTTCATAACAAATGGGAAATAACCTATTACTTAAAATGGTGACGGAGCTTTGACTATCAAGTCTCCCAATTACCTATCACTTAAAATGGCTCAGTCTTGGCTATCAAGTTTCCAATTAACCTCCCATGTGAAGCACGAGAAAAAGCTAGTACCCATGCACATGCACATTCACAGGCCCAAAATGCAGAGACACCAGTTATACATATATGCATCAATTAACATTGCATATCAACTAATAGAAATCCATGACAACAATGTGCAAAGACCCTCAATTAAGTTAACTACTGATGGCAGAAGGCAAGCTAGGCTGGGCCTTTGTCAAATTCGAAAAGTTACGGTCAGAAATTTCTGCCTTGAATCCAAATAGTACATGAAATCTAAATCATTTGAACAGACCAAATAGCATAGTTCACAAAAGAATAGATATGTTCCTCTCATTACTTAATTTTGAACTTATGGACTCTAACAATGATTTTAATAATGAAAATAATTAAATCTGATTTAATTTCATAACAACTCCCAGACGCAATTCTTAAAGATATTTAATTAGTAGCAGAATTTTATCCTGCTTCCCAGATTCTAAAATTTAATCAACACACTACATCACACTAGCTGACCTTTATTCCCAGGTGCTTACAAAATGAAATCATAGAATGTCCCTACCGTCAACATACCAACTCATAGGTTGCATAATATTCCTAGGTGTGGAATAAGGAAAACAAAGTACACTAAAATGTTTGTCTGTAAGGCCATAGTAAATGTTAAGCATACTAGAGTAAAGATAGATACATATTATGGAAATCAAGCCCAAAATTTGCTGTTGTTGTTGTCGGCCCAGAATTTGGGGTGCACTAACCAATAAATTTAATCAAAAAACACTTTAAGCCAAGCTCAACCTCCACAACCACAGCTGGTCTAAATCCAGTTTATAGTAAGATCTAATAAGCTAGTTTGCTGATCTGTCCATTGACAACCCAATATAAAATGTACACTACCTCAATAATTAAATTTACTCAACGAAAGATGATGCAGTGCATGTTAAGCATTGAATGCTACCAAATTCCAAGACAATAGATTCCAATCTCAAACCTATCAAATTTCAAAAAGATGGTTTGTATCTTGTGATAACTATTAAAACTCAAAACCATCAAGTACAAAGCACCATGAATTTAATATATATTGTAATTTGTGCTTGACTTTTAGTAAATTATGACTTATTAATTAGGTGGTTGAGGGGATCCAATGTACAAGGTATCTATAAAAGGAGATGGGAGGAAGATTGGTGCGGCATATTAGTTTTTGAAACCTTATCAAACTTTCACATTTCAAGCTATTAGATTTAGCTCTTAGTTCTCTCTTGAAAATTTGAAAAAGTGAGTTTTCTTTTGTTCTCTCATATCTCACTACTTTTACTCGCCCTCTCCTTATCTCTTCATCTTGTTTCACTTCAAAAGACTTGTGCAGTTATGTTATAAACGAACATTATCCAGCATATCATCTTCCAATTACTCATCAAGCCATCCTTCCCACAACTCCACTAAAAAAAGCAAAAACAAAAATAAAAACACCAATTAAGGGCAGGATTGTTAGATAATGTCATCTAAAGGGTGCACGAAATTTTCAACATTTCCATGAAACACCCTTATGAAGTCCATAGAAGAACAAGTGTCAACTGGAGGTTAAAGCACTAGTATTTATCAACATCTACTGTAACTTGTACTAAATACTTTTCTTTTGTAATTAAGAAACCATCACATGACTGCTTTCTCAATTAGGGTTCGATAACAAGAAAAGAAAGTCAAATAAAGTTGTACAGGAAGGCAAGTTGAAGATGAATTCTGTTCATATATAAGCAGTGAGCAAGTGAATATGAGAAATAAGCAAGCGAAACTTGAGACATCCAAACAAAAGCTCTGCATTGTGAAGGCCTCATTAAAAAGCCTCTTTAAAGAACAAAAGAAATGTCTGTAGACAAATCATAACAAAAGGTAGGTAGTGGCTAAGGACCTAGACATTCAATTTAATTGAAGTATGCAAAGGAGACCATGAAAAGGCTAAACTAAAAGAGACCATGAAAAGGCTAGACTGTAAGCAGAAGATCCGAAAACATGACAAGAATGAAACCACTGGAAAGTTTCATCCAACCAGAAAGTACAAGAGTAATGTAACTCAGCATAAATAAGAAAAAATAACATACTGTTTTACTTCATAGTTTACACACTACTCAATCTTTTCTGAGTATAAAATCAGCCTGACCCAGTTCCATATCCAAATATGTGGCCCTAAGCAAACAAGGAACTTAAGGAAACAAGCTTCGAATAGCATGCCATTCTTACCACAATATCTGGATGTTTTACTTAAATAGAGATGTCTTATAGATTTCCATGTTTTACTCTTAGGGACTAAACTGCTTCACAAGTTCCATTCATCTAACAATATGCATTTTGTATACAACTCAAGCCCCCTTAAAAAGGGAAGACAGAAGAAAAGCAGTTTACCTGCATTCCAGCAGAATCAAAAATCATGCCCTCTGGTGCAAAGGTTGTTCCAGTAACTGCATAATCATTAGTGATAGGACCACGGTGCACAGATTGGACAACACAGACCTAAAAGCATTTAAGAATGTTACTGATCAAAAGACCTGGCTACATCAGCATAAATTTTAACTGGAAATAAAAAATCATAAAATATGAACTGCACTCCAGAAAATCCATTTGCAAGCATAATTCTTTAGTTCTGCTTCATACCATGAAACAAAATCTTCATGTGACTAATAAGAGAGCTGAATGGTGAAGGTCAAACATATGCAAGATCTCAAGATAAAAAAACTTGCACCTGGGCTTTTGAGTTTTATCCATCTTCTCATAATATGAAAGATATTTCTTTGATCTATTTCTATATGTATCCACAGAATTTGATGTTTGGACTGCAAAATTTTAAAACCAGTCCGTACCGTACAGCAACGAGTGTCAAATTAGTGCAGAATATCAGTGGGTATAGTAATTAGGTAAACTGTGGTATACCACTGCAGAAAGAAAATTATTTTTTTAATTTTTTGTATACTTCAGTAATGAATATATTTCACACTCATAGAGGGTCAGGCTAGTGCCAATCAACACGATCTATTAGCATTTGAAGACACAGTTTGAAGTGTTATTGAATTTCATATTTAATTCAATCATTTAAGAAATGAAGGATCTTCTACGATTTGTATTAATCTCACTCTCCTACATTTTCTTCTCTCTGCCAACGGCAAACACCATTTCCACACCCCATATGTCACTCAGAAGCTCAATGCTAAACAAGTACTACCCACACCCAAGTCTAACGCAACTAGAACCAACATTAAATTTAATCAGCATCTAGAAACCCAGGGGGTCTAGTACTGAAAGTCAGGTTGGGTTGGATCTAAGAAGAGGATTCAATTGGTCTGGTTCAGCTTGGACATAGGTGCAGCAACCTGCCACAATGTTAGAGATTACACCTCATAATAGTGTTTCTCTAGTTCAAGGAAGAGAATAAACCTCGCAAAAGAAAATTTTAAAAATAGATGACTTATTGCTGGAATATTGCAAAATATAGTCCAAGCATGCTTTAAGATGGCTTATAGTCTCATATAAACAGGCTAATAATGTCCAATGCTACCAAATAAATAAAAGAGAAAAGACAACCAAGCTGCCCTTGTAACTAACAATAGTTTGATATTTTTTTCTCATTGATTGGTCTTTTTTATTGTCCATGCAGCATAAGAATCAGAAAGACAACCGTTTGCCCTATACGGAGTCTCATAAGGACTTAAGAGATTTCACCCTTAATCAGAGTACGATCAGGACCCTATCTGATGTGTCATTGCCCAAATAGGATCAAAGATCCTTTGCATTAATCAGAAATCAGCCACTCCTCTGTAAAATCAGGAAGATACCAGTCTCTTGCTCATGAATAGAGTGGACCCTGTTCCCCTATTTGAATGAGAAGTTCCCTATTTCCATATATGCACAAGGAGCCCTGCTCCCCTATTTAAATGAGAAAATCCCTATCTTCTGTATGCACAAGGAGAGGGTTGCTAGGTCCTGAGGACTGGATGGACCTTTAAGAATTATGCAGCTACTACTGCTATTTTGTTGTCGTTCCTCAATTCTGTTGTCACTGCCATTATATTGCTGCTGCCACTCTTCTATGGTCAGCATCCAAAAAGAAAGAAGACAATGGAACTACCCACCCCTCCTTGGATTTCACCTCACCAGCAAGATGAAGCATTGATATCACCGATTTAGAACATGAGATCGGTGGATAGCTTGGGCTAGTTAATGTTAGAAATAGGTTGTTTTGCTCGCACTTCTTCTCAATCATTATGCTCAAACTTGATTCTCATGGTGTAGTAACAGATAAAAGGTGATTACTATACCAAGAATGAAATCAACTCCATTAACATCGGTGCATTAAAAGTTGACTCAATTAATTTGTCATAGAGATTGGAGTTGATGCCAGTGGTGCAATTCATCAGCCAACATCACTGGCATAAACTGCAATAGAGTTTATAAACCTGGAATTACTTTGTTATGTGAGGTCAACAACAAGTAAATTGCATTGACCCATTACCAACCACTACAGTTACATGGTAGCCCTTCAAGTATGCAGTAAATTTCATGGTCGAAAGTATATGCCATTTTCACATCAAAACATATAATGAAATGTTTGAATCTATGATTTCAGTAATGATGAATCACCTTGCCTGTTTTTCTTTATTTTCATCTTACTAGGCTAGGACCATTAGATTACTAGACTTGCTTATGTGCCCAAGAGTCATCTTTTGTTGCATTTGAGGTAGATTCCAATGCACTTTTGCTGTTTGGTCAAACTCCTTTTTTGGACATCACGTTGTAGCATAACATAGATTTTTCTTTTCCAATCCACCGAACATAGTCTTCAACAATGTATTAGGTTCAATTAAAAGGCTTGCTCTGATTATCTGACACCTTTCATCAAACATGAATTTGTACGACAGTATTAATCTATGCACAGCTGGAATTTACCTTAAGAGAAAGTCACTTATTCCTTTATTAAAAGAGGTGAAATTTTTCTAAAGGGCATTTGCAATGCAATGACGAAAGAACAAATTTGAAGATAAGAAGGTAATTACAAAAGGCAACAAAACCATTTAGATGTATTACCTTTGAGACAGACATCATATTCGTAGTAAGAGTACCAGTTTTATCACTACAAATCACCGTGGTACAGCCTAAAGTTTCAACAGAAGGCAAGGACCTGACAATAGCATTTAGGCGGGCCATTCTTTTTGTCCCCAGAGCTAAGCACCTATATGGACACAAAGCAGTCATATGATTAGAGGGGAAACATCCACAAAATGACCAAGACGCATATGTGCCTATTTAATACGTAATAAGCCATTTGTTAACCACTTCTTTACAGAATTAGGTATTTTCCTTCCATATTAATAGACAATCAGAAAGCAACATTTGGTGAGACAAAACATCACATTGACTTGATTTTTATAATATTTGTTCCTTGAACACATTTGATTATGCCAAAGAGGTCTAAATATAGGATATTTGCATAAGAATGTGGCCTTTTGGGATTTTTTTAATATGAATCCACAAAAACTTCTTCATTTACACAATGAAGCCTCTACTCTTCATATTTACATATAAGCTTCTTATTTCGGTGAGATAAGTGAAAAAATCTTAGAATAAGGAAAACCCCAAGTGACAAATATGAACCAAAAATTCTCATATTACGTATAGCTTCTTAACACTTATTTTGATTTTTTTTTTCCTATGGTTAGTACTCAATTTTTATCTCCTTGCAGTCCAATGGTCACAAGAAAGGCTTGTAAAACTCCTCTCTTTACCTAATTTCTTCCTCTGTCTCATCTTATTGCTCCCACCCTTTTTCCATTTATATTACCCCCTTCATTTTCCTTTTGCTTTCCATCTTACATTTTCCTCTTCCAATCCCCTCTATTTTTCATCTTCTCTTCTTAAGAGGCGCTAATTGGTTAGTTCCCTCTATAACCCAACCCTAAATAAAATGATTAACTAAAGCGAACAAGACTAATTTTGCCAAAGCCGTAAAGAACTTATACGAAGATAGAAGGATTAGAAGCACCAAAACCTTATCTAAATCTGTTTGCTAAACATGACTCTTTCTTATTCTCTGAAATCCATTTATTAGCTCAATCATGGTCTTTATTGTTTCAATAGTTTCTGAAAATATAAAGCAATAAAAAGATGACAGAACAAAAGTTTGAAATCCACAATTACATCCAACCTAAGATAGCATTGCCCACGTGACACATTCAACAAGGTGTTTTCAATTTACTAACTGATGCTAACTTGCAAAACAGATTAGATGATCAAGCTCTTCAGACCAGAATTATCAATTTATTGACTTAACAAGATCCAACCAAGATTATGACATTTTATTCTTAAGTAGAAAACAAAATCTATATTCTATAGAACATTACTAATCTCTAAACAAATAAGGCTAGTTAGTTGACAGTTCTGTGGATGTTCTAAGAAAGCTCTAGCAGGTTGATCTGATCCTATGTAAGAAAGATTCAAAATATACTCCAGGTTACTTCTCCGGTGTTCTCAAAAAAGAAAAAAAAATTAAAAAGAAATAGTTAGATGTTTTAACCACTGTGACTTGTAAACGAGGTTGATTGCATTGATTCTAGCAAAATAGACAATTTTCTAGGCAGTTCAGTAGAAGGATTTAAATATTAGTCTAGCCGAACCAATATATTCTCACTGATATTTACCTGTCCAACCGAGCACCAATAACAAAATGTATAGCTCAATAACAATACAATGCCATTCATTTTTTATTTTCTCTTTTCAGGTGGTACAAGTCAGTTTACCACCTGATATATGAGTACTGTACCAGTCTGATAGGTTACCAAAACCAGTATCAAACATCAGACCTGTACTCAAATCCATAGATCAGGATGTGTTTTCAACAACTAGAATTGCATATTAATCTCATGAAGTTTAACTGGTAATTATTTTAGCATGTATAAGTATCTTATTTTTTGAAAGATGATAACCGCATATGAGTTTAACATCAAGCACAAAATGTAACTGTATCCATTAAGAGATAAAGAAATCATGATGTAGATTTGAGTGCAAGCAAGAATGCTTACGTAGTAACAACAGCTGGAAGCCCTTCTGGAATGGCTGCAACTGCAAGGGCAACAGCAATCTGCATGTAGGATATATTAGAGGGGATAATGGAGTACAATTTCTGGCATGTATTCATGTGTACATCCATAGAACACATCTAACACTATAATTATATACTAT
Source organism: Musa itinerans (assembly GCA_001649415.1). Classification (NCBI taxonomy): domain Eukaryota; kingdom Viridiplantae; phylum Streptophyta; class Magnoliopsida; order Zingiberales; family Musaceae; genus Musa; species Musa itinerans. The sequence goes on from LVTN01000135.1 coordinate 256,854, forward strand.
AAATGGGAAGTGATATAATCACAGTTAGTTTTTTCTGGTTCCATATATCCCATATATATTAATTGTGTAATACTTATCTCAAACAACATTAAAACATAAGTAAATAAAAATCATAATTCAAATCATTTTACCATATGGGTTTATATTTCCATTTTTCTCTCATTAAATCAGAATTTTGGACACAACTCCATGTGTGATTCACTAGTAAACATTGGTTCAAGAACAAATGTCAGCATAGACAGAGGCAGATATATGCTTGGGCAGAAGACCTATCAGCACAAGTAAATATAGCTGAATTGAAGTTTTACAATGCAACTCATACAATTATATGAAGGTGGTCCAAGTTAAAAAGGCTTAATGTTTATAGCATGTTAACTTGTAAAGTACTATCATTGTCTTCAAAGAAAATAAAGGCCTAAATGACACATCTAAAAGTTAGTTAACCAGTTCTCGGCTCCAACCACTCAAATCAATTATCAAAACTTTCTCCATGCCAGAATAATAAATCCAGAGGTTTAGCTAGCACAAGTTTAATGGACATAAAAGAATACCTTGAAGTAGTGAATAGCACCTCTCATAAATCCACCATGAGAAGGATCACGAAAATGGCCAATATTAACAACCCACACAAGGACACAAATTCCTGCAATAACCTGAAAACGGAGAGTATATAAGAGCTTTAAAACACCAAACTGAAAGTAAATCCATGACTTAGGCTCTCAACAGTGATCAACATAAAACACTGTCTATTTGAGATTATCACACCTTAAAAATTATTAGTGTAAAAAACATTGACAAGGTCCAGATGCGATAAAAATAAGCATAGGAAGTTACCAAAGGAAAGCTCAGATGGCATAAAATTTCTGGCAAGTTCAGCTTACAGAAAAAAAATCATCTTTCATGTATTGCATGCTATAGTTAAAGCTTTCACAGTTATTAATTTCTATAATTGATGAATATGAGGCAGCAATACTACCATCAAACAAAATGAAAGTGTAAACTCTTTGGATGAGTGAAATGGAAGATACAGGAATGCACGGTTACACAACTATACAAAGATCAGCAAGGAAATTACACAAATACTCTTGATATTCAGGCATCTCATTTCATGCAATTGTTACCAATAATTCAGATAACTCATAGTTTTCAAATATAATTTGTCAATTTGCATATTTTTCATGACTCTGTTCATAGGCATGTTATCTTCCATCCCCTCATTTTACATATTAATACCTTCTTGAATAGAAATTCTGACAAATCAGAACTTATATTTTTCAAAAATTAAAAAATCAATAATGCATAGTTACCTTGGCCAGAAATGTACCGAACTCATCAAGTTTCTTCTTTAAAGGTGTTGCTTCCTGAAAAACATTTCATCTTTATCACATGTCCAAAAAGCCTACCGCATGCATATATCGATAGCAAAATCAACAATCACAGGAATACACTCAACATATGGGCATTGAACAAGATTCCCATGATAATCCTTCAATAAAAACTAAGCATTTAGATTTCTTTCAAACCAACAAGTTTCATTTAATCCTATTAATAGGCGCACAAAGGCATTAGTCTAGTGAGCAAACACATTAATTCTCCACCTATCAATTTCTGATTCCATTAAAATAAGAAAACAAGTTGATGATGGAAGATCACTCATACATCAGCAGTTACTAGAACCAAACTGGTCATCAACCATGCACGGCCTTGGTCCAATGGTCACTGGTCAGATTAGTAGGTCAATCTATCAGACTGCATGCTTATATATTAAATAATATTTTCTTTGGTTCTTTTTCCCTTGTCCTTTTTTTTGCTGCCTTTCCTTTCCAATTATGTTCATTTTTTTTCTCTTCTCTTTTCCTTGCTCTCTGCTTTCTTTTCTTAATCCTCTCCTCTTCTCCTTCCTCTTGTTATTTCCTTTTCGTCTCCTTCCTCCCCTGCTCTTCTCATTCAACTTCTTCCTCTCCTGTGCCTCCACTCCTTTCTCCCTTTGGCACAATCAGCAGTATCAGCTATGGTGGGGTGTTTCAACGGTTAAGATGGTATGAGGCAATAGCAGGGGTGACAAAGGTCAGACAACAGCTGAATTTTGAAGTTAGAGCCTGATTTTCAGGTCTTAATCTCTTTCTTAAATGGCTAACATGTACACAACCAAAAGACCCCCAATCATTCAATGTTATAAATTTGGAAAATTATTGCTTGGTCTTTTTCAGAACCAGCTCAGTCTCATTTGGACCACCCAGTTCGTTTTGAACTTTTGATCAAATAGGCCTGGTCAATGTGGTTCACTCCATTTTTTATCTCATACCCAAAAGCAAGACCAAACCATCCAGGGGTTTTCTAGTTTTTCCAATTGGACCAGTCAATCCAGTCTGCTTTGATAACTATGCAAATCCTCCATGATTTATCTATCTTAATAAGTTCTGTTTCTCTTCAGTCAAACCTAACTGGATAAAAATACCAATGTGATGCTACAAAAAAATGAAAAATGTTCAATGGATTACATTCACGGATAAGAAAATGAAGAGAGTGACAAAACTCTCGTAATATTGCAGTCTACTGCAAGTCTGCAATAAAAGCGAACTTGGAGCAATTTATCAAAAGATTTAACCCAATATTTTCCATGGGTTACCCTCAACTGCATTGTCCGTGATCACTGTGGCAGTTTCAGTGTCATATCTATCTAACACCAAAAATACCATGATTTCATACCATTATCAGGATTTTTCTTACACTAGTGCAATGTCCACATTAACTTGCAACGGTCTCAATTTCAGCATATAAGGTATACAGGTCACGGTTTACAGACCGCCAACCGGGCAGTCGACATGAGGGTCAGACGACAAGGCTACATGTAGGTCTTCGTACCTCAAAGAGACCTGTATGGGTCTTGTTTGAGGTGTAATTTTGACTCCTAACAGATATATTCCCTTTCCCTTCCTATTTCACTCTTGAAGCTAGCCATAATGAACCCTCTTTCCCTTCCTCTATTTCTCTTTCCCTTCCCTTGCGTCGGTCCTCCTCACAAACCTTCTCCCTCCCACTCAATCTCTTCCATATTCAAGAGATCGTTGAAGGAGAAGTCTAATTTCTTAAGGAGAATGTTCAAGTCAAAGATCCAGTGGCTAATCTCTTTAAAATTAGGTTACTCTGAATCCCTATTTCTTAGCTTAATGACTCAATTGAGGGACTTGATTTAAGATTCATGTTTGATTTACACCTAATTTAGGGCTTGATCCACAAAGATCAAGCCCAAAACCATGCCGGTCTAGGTTTGATCTGCAAGGATGAAGGAACTAGGCTAAATAAAAACATACTTGGATTTTATAGGATTTTATGGGGTTTCTGGGGTTTCAAATGGCTGAAACTATCACTGGACCCATGCCAACATTCCATGTTTCAATACACCCAACATGTACCAGAACCACACCAGTCTGAACGGGAACGTTCCGATATCTGAAACATCAAGCCATGGTATAGGTTATTAATTAGCTCTGAAAATTGGTACCAACCCTTGATAGTTGGTTAAAGTTAAACCAATATTGTACCAGTATATCAGATGGTATACGGCATGCACCAACTGCTAGTCATAAGTGCCCAGCAAGCCAATCACGTGAGTGATGGCACGTGTGACTTGACACGGAATCTTTTTGCTTATTATATTTTGGCATTTATCATTTTATATTAACTATTACATATATGCATGTATATATTGTGATGTCCTTGGATTTGTACAATGGGAATCGGATCGTGATGAGATCACGATAATGAGATCGATTCACCTTTAAACACAGATCCTAAATAATCCCAATCATAGGTTACTCGAAAGGGACATCGTGATAACCAGACATACTGGTGTGCTATATACCCGTCCATATGATGGATGCAGCTAGTCTCATAGTTGCTCGTGTGGGGACACTAGGGATACAGTACAGGTACTCATTGGAGAATGAGTTCACTGATTGATCCACTTACGAAATGTTGGATGGTTGATGATGCCTTATTGTCAAACAACGATTTCGTAGTCCTAGTGGTGTATATAGTCCTTAGACTTGAGACACCAAGGATGTCCTGTATGAGTGCTCCACTCTTTGATACCAGACTTA
>LVTN01000135.1:261652-277710 GCA_001649415.1 Musa itinerans
GGAGCTCTTGTCTTATTGGATATCCAATAAGCCCCTGAATTATTGGATCCCATGGACGAGATCCAATAAGAGCCCATGAGAGATTATTGGATAGAGATCCACTAATCTAAAAGGCTTGGGTAATTGGATGCAAATCCAATACCCACTAAGGGAGGATCCATTAGGGTTTGAAAGGGGACCTTTATAAATATGAGGGATTCAGAGCCTCATAGGCTAGAGCCTTTGCTTGCCTCTCATATTCTCCTCCCCCACTCCACCTCAGAGCAAACCTGGAGTTTTGAGGAACATCGTCGCAGCTCTGTTGTGTGGATCACCGCTAGAGAGGACGCTTGACCTCCTTCACCCTCTCCTAGAGATCTGCAAGGAAACAGGGATATATGATCTCCCTAGGTAACACAATCTATTCTATACACAGTTTGTTTCGCGGATTTTTGCGCACCAATCTTCGCACGACGACGAACATCTTTTTTAGAAAATTGGAGATTTTGTTTTCTTGTTCTTCCGCTAAATTAGGGATTTTGGGGATTTTGTTTTCTTGTTCTGCCCCAAGATTTTCCAACACCAACCAGTATCACCAATTAAATAAATAACAAAAATTAAATACCAACCAGTACTGGTTTATATGATCCAATACCGATTCTTGGTCGAACCGGTAATGTCCAACCAGTACTTGAAACCTCAAACTTTAATAAATTTTCTTTATAATTATTTTCTTATGGGCATTTACACATTGTATTCGACTCATATAAAAGTGAGTCTTAGACATTAGCATATCATGCAAGAACATCACTAAATGAACAACTAAAATACATGACTCAGATATGAACCAGTGCACGAGGCTTCCACCAATGTGGGTCTCAAGATGGTCAATAAATACAACCTTACCTCTATAATAGAAAGGTTGCTTCCATGACTATGAATATTAAAAAATACTTACATCTACAGTCCTTAGCATTGCATCACGTATGCTGCCCATTGCTGTGTTCGAGCCAACACCAACTACAATAGCTCTCGCTCTACCAGCCACCACAACAGTACCCTGCATATTAAATGTAAGAATTGGTCATATATTTCCATATTTAGTGTGGAACAAGAAGCAAGAAAAAGGCTTAGATAGTGAATAGATATATGCAAATGCATATAAGAAACTAATAGCAAAATATATGATACTCATGTGAGAAACAGTTGCAACAATGTAGCCATGAGTTTTAGCAGTAAATACTGGAAAAGGATAGATATGAACAATATCAGGACCTGTTAAAAATGAAAGTGAACAAATACAATTCAGTTTCACAAAATTAAGAACTAAAACTGGATTCCAATGAGAAATCAATACCTATACACTGTCTATTTAAAAAGTCAAGAATCGTAGGTTAAAAAATATTAGAGTTATAGCTGAAAAGTCAGTACAGAAAAGCAGAAAATGAATTGTAATACTGCTGTAGCAAGGTATACACAAGATTCTAATATTTTATCAACAAATTCTATACTTGTACTTTTATCTCTCTTGAAAAAATATGCTATAGGTATACACAAGATTAATGTGTAATGATTACAGTATACACATATATGGCACTGGCATACTTCTATTACAAGGTACCTTATAATTTGCTTACAAGCTATGGCATAAATGCTGATTGAATCTTGCAGGTAACTCACCACATGCCCATGTGATATTACTTAATTGATATCTTTAACAATATATTATGTTAAAGTTGCATTTTATCCTTTAATGTCAAGGATATGAAAATAATTCTATTACTGACGCCAAAATATCTACAATCAAGGATTTAAATGTTCGTCGTACTATGGCATACCGCTCGATACAGGCGATATGTCAATCCAACAAAGGACCGGTATGGGTGGTACATACCGGTTTGTCGATATACCCCACCATACCATGTGTCAGTATATCGGTATGGTTTGGTACGTAATATACCAATAGCCGATCAGTACATCGATACAAACTGGTAAGACAAACCATGGTTTCAACCAAGGTTTGCAATTTCGATCCGCACCGACATACCGAGCCTTGCTTGGTATGGTACGTATCGAAACGTACCGACGGTATGCCTAAAATAGCTAAAAGGTCGGTCATGGTCGAAATTTCGACCATTACTGCCCGATACATCCCCGTATCGCCAGATACGAGGCCAAAAAGTTGGTCCGTGTGCCGAGAGGCTCTCGGAGCGATACATGTCGAAATTAAAAACCATGGTTTCAACAACCATTGGACAAGTACCAGACCAGTATAAATGAATCTATACTATTAATAAAAAAGGGCATACCTAATACACGAGGCTTCCATCAATGCGGGGTTTGGGGAGGGTCAATATACGTAGCCTTACCTTTAAATATTTAAAGAGATTGTTTCTGTGACTCTGAAAAAAATTATAAATTAAATACCAACCAGTAACCTATATAGTCTGAAACCAATCCTTAGTCAAACATGCAGATATCGATCAACATGATTTCTTATCTACAACAATAGACCATAATGTCTCCTATGTGGGTTAACTATATGGATTTTTTTCCACCACTGAACTCTATTGACAATAACACTAGTCAGAGTGAGAGTATTCAAATCTGTTTTCATTGTTTCTAATCATACTTACAAACAATATAAGATTTATCTTAGGATGATTCTTTTGTTAATTCAGGCAGCCTCGTCAATCCATTGCAAGTGTAAGTGTCAACCTTACCATTGCAAGTGAAGAGGTTTCCAAGTCTTGAGCCTAAGTCAATATAGCAAAGGAGCAACCTTATAATGACACCAAAACTTGCCCATAGTGGCAACCTAGGATATTTTTTAGAATATGTAAAATGATGCAAAGTTGAGAAATACCATGTCTAAGAACATTGTAGCTGATAATTTCTCAACAATATATGTTTTGTCTCACAATAAAGTGTTTCAGCATTCTAACATATTATAGAGAGACAATTTTTTATCGTACCTAATGGAAGCAAAAAGGAGTATAACAAAAGCTAAAACAAAGAGTAAGCACATATCTATCGAAAATAATCTTACTGAAAAGAGGATGTTTGTTTTGTCTTGATATACAGCATTTGTTGCAACAGTGGATTCAAGGTCTTTTGCCACGGAGCAGCTCTCACCTAATATTAAGACAAGACTCAGTATGACATGTGTGCTATTATAGATACATGAAAATTTTAAGAAATTATACAGAAAACTCCATGAATTCCTTGCAAGCCGAGATCTGACAATGAATCTGCTCATAAGCACCAATCTGTATGTAACTTAGTACAGCCATAATGGCCAAACCAACTAATGCAACAGGGCACGGCCACAGTTATTTCATATAAGTACATCCAGCAGAAAGATTACCGCTTAGAACATATTTTATATCAACTAAGTTTAATATTTACTTTGAATAAGGTATTGTTTTTACAACAAGCCAATAGCATCATCCAATACTCACTAGCTTACAGATAAAAGCATGGTACCAGACTAATGCTCCACACATGCCATTATATGCATCTCTTTCCTAAAAGTGTAGGCCTTTTGTTGACTAAACCAACCACATTTTTAACATTAACTCTTGAAATCATGACTCAAGATAGTACTCATATCATCATCAGCCAAGAAAATGATATAATCATCGACGTTTTTAGAATAGGTCAGAGACAATATATTTCAGCCATCCATCATTTAAAAAACAAATTTAAGTTTATTAACATGATAGCCTTCAATAAAAATATATATATAAGGACATAATAAGCTGTATGGTGTAAAATGATATTGCACATGGATAATGTGAAAATTGTTTGGTAATGCTGGATATGCAGTTCAATCGCATTTGCCACTTTAAAAGAAAGAAGAACCACGTATAGCTGATAGACCATGTCATTTCAAACATTTTTTTATGCAACCACTGTTAGTTGCAGTGTGTTGGATCTGCAAGGGCTTACTGCTCTTTTGATTTACCTCAGAGCATGTATCGATGGGCTTTATGACGTCTAAAACAGAACTCAGAAATAGTTGTATCTAAACTGGGAGCAGTCCCGTCCACTTCTGAAACTGCCATAAAAGTCAACCTTTCAATATTTTTTTTCTAATCACCTCAGATTGGAAGGATTGACTAGGATCAGCCAATCCTTTACAATCTTGGCTAAGGCAAATGGTAGAGCAGGAAATGCTCCTTGGCTAAGCAATAAAGAGTGCCACTGTTTCAGTTACACATAGCAAAGGAATAACATATGTTCCAGGGTAGGATCCAGAAAAAAAAAAAAAAGCACGAGAGAAGAACAAAGAAGAAAAAAATAAAAAAGGACTATGATCAATTGATTAGTTTTTGTATATGTTCCAAACATGTTATACATGATAATGCATGTAATAAAAAATATACACAATAAAATAGTTTATAAATCCTCGAAAAGCAATACAAAAAATATAGAAATACAAAAACAACTATCATATATAGAATTATAAAAAGTAATATAATAGATAATATTGTAAATAATAAATGACATGGAAAACATAAGGGTGAATAAAATTTTCAATAGGAATTAAAGATTTGGAGAATGTGGAGTAAAAGATAACTGGTATTGTATATCCAAAAAATGAATAAGATGACAAATAAACATATGTAATGATTAGTAAAAAACAAAATGAGCAGTAAAATTCGTAATTAATAGGTTATATTTGAAATTTTAAATATCTTAAAAATATGAAAGTAAAAAAATCATGCTAATATTTAGCTGTTTTATGAATTTAAAAATTGCATATTGATCAATCTAATAATACCAATCTGAACTAAAAGCTTTTGTTTTTGATCCCAATCGACTCATCTCTAACTAATTGCTATCCCAATGCCAATCTTGATATCCCAGTTTTAGTGGGGGGAAAAAATTGTGGGAGCATATTATGTACCACGTGAACAGGCAAATTTAGAAAGAACCAATGGTTCTCTTCTTTTGTAATGCTCGTGAGATAGGCTCATCACCTAACCCTCTAGCAATGTTTTTTAAATAAATAATTTCTTTGTTTTTCTTGTTCCAAAAAATACATATTATATAAGTTCACATAGTACCTTTTTAAAAAAAAGGTAACTAGTTTTCCACTTGGTAAAATGAAGGCTGATGTGAAAAGGACATTATATTTACTATTAACATTTAATATGTGTTGATGGAATAATTTGAATACAAAAGAATGTGTGCTTAACCTGGTATAAGCAACTTATATGATCCTTGAAAACATAGAATAAAATGGGAAAATAATACAGTATCAAAAAACATATATCTTTTGCATATTCTTTAGATAGCACTAGGTCATATATAACTGAAGAACATGTCTCAGATAGAATAACTAAAGAAAGTTGGTCATGGACTAAAGGCATATAAGAAAAAAATGTGCCCATGATCATGACATATACTAGGTGCTGTCTACATGTGGTGTACCCAAGATTTTAAATTTTCAATTGTACCACCTGTACCGGGTGATATGTACCGATCCATCGGCTGACCGGTACACAGACCGCTCGCTACCGAGCGGTATCAGCTAGCGGACAGAACGAGGAGCACGACAACGAGGAAGACGAGGCTGCGGCGCTCGTTGGACGAAGGGAGTTGGACGTGGCAGGACATGAAGAAGCGCCCCGTCGGGCGAAACGCAGTAAGGGGCGGGTCCTCGCTTCGTCGGCCGAAACATTGTAGGGGGCAGGTCCTCACTCCGTCGGGCGAAACACGGTAAGGGGCGAAGGGATCGTGGCCGTTGTGGTCGGGGAGGTCGCGGTCGACGGCGAAGGAAGGGATCCTGGCCCAGGTAGGACTGCTGCTTCCTCTTCTCGCTCTCGCCGTCATCTTGGTCTTCTTCCTCACAGTCGCTGGGGGCGGTAGCGGCAGGGGAGCGGGAGATGAGCTCACCCTGGGCTAGATCCCCGCCGAATCCGACTACTGCGAGAGCATTGTAGAGTGCCTCGCGGGGGATGAGTTCGAGCTGGGGATGGAGGCGACACTTCGCATCCTCGCCTGCTCCGCCATCACCCCCTTTCCGTCTCTCGAGATGGAAAGGGGATATTTTTATAAACAATTTTTATAGTAATTATTACTCATAAACATATGTACATAAAAATACATATGTTTATGAGTAAACAAACGTATATAAACATATTTTTGTATACATATGTATATAAAATACATATACTGAGCGATACGCCAAGGCATACCGCTTGGTACGCCGTACCATACCGTACCGAGCAAAGCTCGGTAGACCGATACAATACGAAATTAAAAACCTTGGGTGTAACAACCAAGACATCTACCATTATGCAAAATGAAGAATTCATTAGCACAAAGCTGTAAAGAGTAAGACTACTAACAATAACCAGTTTCCTTATTACTTTATAATGCTACCAAAAACCTTAAAATTGTTTGCCCACATTTACCAATGACATAGCATCCATGTTGCTACTATAAAATTAAAGCAGTCAAGAACAAGAGACTGCATACCAGTGAGAATTGCCTGGTCAACACGTAATTGGCTGCTCAACATCTCTACCATTCTCATGTCAGCAGGGACCTTGCATCCCACTAAATGACAAAAAGGAAATTTCGTACCAGATAATATAAGTAATTTGACAAGCCACACATTTAAATAAATGGGGCAAACATACCTCCAACTTCAACAATATCTCCAGGAACAAGTTCTGTGGCAGGCAATATTGAGAAGCAACCTGCAGAGAACACCATATTCATATCATATGCAACCTCTATTTCACTCTGGTAAACAAGAAAGATATTATTCTAGATATAGTATATCAATTATACTAATGGAGGAAATGTAGACTATACTTGTTTTGGCATTAGTTCATATGAGTACACACCCTGCTATTTTAAGGACATATCATGATAAGAGCCATTTTTTAAAACTGAAAGAATTCAAGCAACAACAGTACAATTTCAAGCAAGGGCTAAAACATGTCAATCCCGGACTTTAACGATACAAGATAGTATGATATGATATTAAAGATGAGGTAGAAAAAAAATAAAGTGAGATAAAGGAAATAAGTAAAGCCACCACCCAAGGTTTAATGTACCAAAGCATACCATTCGGTACGAGCAGTACGTACTAGTCCGATAAAGGATCAGTACAGGTAGTACATTGGTACATGCTAGTGTATCATGTGTCAGTATGCTTGGTACAACTCGATACGTACCATACCAAAAACTGGTCGGTTCGGACCGGTACTGCAAACCATGCCACAACCCAAGTAGAAACATCAATGGATGCAGATGTCACCATCTAAATGAGCCTAACAATGGATACAAAGCTTAGGAACGATAACTCATCACCTAACCCTCTAGCAATGTTTTTTAAATAAATTCCTGCTAGGAATTTATCAAAGAGAAATAGAGCATATGAGAAGGAAAAGACTAGCAGAAGGAACTAAAGTTATATTCAAATCACTAAATGCCTCCAAGGCTTACCATAAAAATACAATAACTTTGATTGTAACGATAACTCTATAAGAATCAAGACTCCCAAAATTGACTAGTCAAGTATGACTGCTCTGTAAGGTTTTGCCATAGGTTGATTAAAATGCCTGTATCTGTAATATGTATTGGTTCTGAAATCACAAAACTGTGCACGAATAAGAACAACATGAACTCCCATTAAACTTCCACTAAAATGTACCAGTTCTCTAGCCTTTTCCTATCATCATATCCATTCATAACCTAAAAGTTCCATGCAAAAGTCTTCACATGTAGCTTCCTGCCCAAAGAGTTTGATATTATATCTGAGAATTGGATCAAGCATGGCTAAACCAACATTTAACTCTACTTTACAGGCTCTGTCTTCTAAATTTGCATGCAAAGTAGTGCATTTTGCGTCATACAGCAAAATCATGCTACTAACCATCTTGACATAGATTAAAATTTTCGTCCAGATACACAGTAATACTACCAAGTTCAGACCACCAATTAGTCCATGGCCCACAACCTCAGGATTGGTGGTTTGCATCTCAGATATATGTATACAAAACAGAAAGAGCTCCACTGTGTATCTGTTGAAAAACATACAAATCATTTTTCTTTCTCAATGACAACCTTGTTTCGTTATCTTTGGATAACTAGTCAAACAGAAACTAATGCATGATAAGAATGTGAAATAGTTGAAAAGAAACAATGAAAAACACATACAACAACTAAGTCTCACAAGAATTATCTTGAAAAATGGTTTGACTTGTGATTCTTTCTGATGCACCTTTTAAGACTACCACAAAACAATTTAGACAAAACAACAATGATTTCAAAGAGTGTGTACAAAATATCTCATTAAATAGGTGTTCGACAAAGCTGTAATGTGTCAAGAGGCCTAATCTTTGGAGCTACTCTTACCATTTCGTAAGACAGTTGCAACATCAGCCTGATATGCTCGCAACTCCTACAAGATACCACGATAGAAGGGAAAAAAGCTGATAAATAAGTTAAATAAGTTGTATCATACTGTAGAGAAAAATGTACAGTTTAAGGTACAAAACAGAGTTCAGAAGGTGTCGAAACTTGAAAGAAACACTAATTGCAGGCTAGCAAGCTAATAATGAATAGCAGTGATGACCACGTGATATAGCAAATTTCAACAACAGTTTAAATTTCACATAAAAGCTAGAAAGCATCACAATTGTTATAGAGACACACAAACAAAGTTGGCTTTTGAATGAGTCTTCCTTTATGTTAGCCTCCAGAGTTATCATCGCTAGCCTACTAGTAACTGAAGGAACAGAGTGTAGAGCCAATCTTCGAGGCATTTTGGTTTTAATTTTTAAAAGTCAAAATTTCAACTCCTAGTTTTGCATGTTTCATGCATATATTATATTCTGTTCTGCCAAACAATGACTAAAAGGTGTTGTTTAGCAATGTCAAGTTTTGGATAAGGAAAAGAGTCCAAGTTCACATTGCCAACATATATCTGAAATGAGTCATCATAGAGAAACAGGGAACCACATTGTTAAATTAAAGGAACTTACAATGCCAAGAAAAAACAATGCCAATAAAAAATGTAATACAATTATATTTTTTGCAGTAATACTATTTTTATACAAGGAACGCAATCTCGGGTACCAGACCCATAACAGGTACACCAGTATATACCAAATATCAGATAAAATGCTGAAAAATCAGCCAAAAAAAGGGGGGGAAACCCTAATTCAGTGTTCTTCCACCCTTTTTCTTGACACATATAAATCATATTAGATAAAAATAAAGTAAATCTGATCTATAAAAAAATAGAATACAAAATCAAAACATATATTGAATAAGGACCAAAAGCAGAATTTAGAAAAACAAGATATAAGTGTTGTATCACTCTATGGACCCATCAAAGTCGAAATCTGTGACATTTTTTCTCTCATTCCTCCGTCAAATCTTCAAACACTTGGCACCTTGGTTACTTCAAGGTTCATACAATCCAATCCACTACCCGAGAATGTGCTACTTGATTTAAAGTACCATATATGCAAACATGATTTTTAAATGTATGTTAGGGTTTCATAATGGTGTCAATAAAAATTTGCTATTAATGATGTCAAACCAACATTTTATCTTTATTGTATTAACATAATAGTAATAACAGCCCAGCAGTTGGATACACAAAGATGATAACAAAAAATGTAAAGGTTAGGTAAAATAAAGAAGAGTAAACCTTGCTGCCATGTACAAGTTGCAACAACTAGAAACTTGACAAGCATGCTGGTAAAACAAACACATTTATATAATTTAGATATTTCTGTTTACTATCTAAAGCATTTCTAACCCTTTTTTCAAGATTAACTGACTTGACATACATGATAAAAGTGTTATTATGCAAAGAAACTGAATCACAGACATAACATGTGCATGCTAAACTGTTGAACCATAAGACTAACTAAATATAAAACTTTGCAAATGACATATCATGCACAATAAATTTCTGATACGATCATAATAAGAAAGAAGCAAAAAATATTAAAATTGCAACATAGAAAGTATAGTATAAAAAAAAAGAATTATAGAACTACCACAAGTGCCTTTTCAGCATTTGTTTCAGTTATCACACCTACAGCTGCATTTGCTGCCAATATCATAAATATGACCTGTAATTATTCAAAGAATCATTAAAAGATAGAAGGCTTAACAGTTAATGATTGATCTTTTATTTTTCTACTTGAATGCAGTTGTTTCAAAAGAGAATAAAAAAATGCACACCAACAAAGACAACCCAATTACTAGAAATGCGTATCACAAGAAGTGATCATCTCAATTGGCTCCATTTTCATCTAGAGTGACCTTTCCGAAGCTTCTTTTTTCTTCTTTGGAGTTTCAAGTATTTCAAGTCCTCGAAAATGGTTTAAAAGAAACTCCAAAAGATTCAAACATTAGAAAACCGCAAAAAGAGTTCATAAGTGTGATCATCATAAAAAAGAACTTCGATGTTGCAGAGTTGCAAAACATTACGAAAATGTCAACACGTAACAGAGTTATCATCAGTATCTAGATTCTTAAGTATTGATATTCTCATATTCATGTTCCAAATTTTGCCCAGACCAAGAGGCAGCCATGCACAAATCATCCATCTAGCACGTTGCTCCTTCTGTGAGGAAAACATGCACTTACATTCAAGTAAACATGTCCAATCAAATCCTAGTACTGGACAACATTATTTCACTCTGAAAACTGAGTTGTGAGTAAAATTGACTGTGGTTCACAATTTCACATATTGACTCTTACATATTATATAATCAAGGATCAGTGTTTCATCTATGAAACCAAAACACAATTGATTGGCATGTGTGGTTCACAATTTCACATATTGACTCTTACATATTATATAATCAAGGATCAGTGTTTCATCTATGAAACCAAAACACATTTGATTGGCATGCAACTAGAGCATTAAATAAATAATATAAAAGAGTTCTCACAGAAGGTTCTAGAAAAGCCGTTAAGCCTGTCTCGCCATTGATCAAAGCCAAAAGGAACGAAACAATGGCAGCTGCAATCAATATCTTAACAAGTAAATCATCAAACTGATTCAAAACTCGTTTCCAGAAAGGAGTGCCTGCACGAAGCAATTGCATCAAGACATTTAGCCTTTAGGTTGGATTGCATAATTCCAAGGCTGCAAATATCATAAATTTATTTAGCTTTCCCCATATGATGAAGGATAACCAATAATATTACAGGAGATAGAGAAAAATGACAACAATTCAGAGTATGCTGAACATAAAATTCTTCTTGCCATTGCAAGTACAAGATGCTAAACATTGATAACTGCAATATCAGCAATTAATATACTTAGTTGTTGCACTTAAGAAGAAAGATTTGGTACAATAAGACAAGTCGTCAGGATTAATCCATACAGGTCAAGCAAGACTAAACTTCAAAAAAAGAACTTTCACATTTACAAAAAAGGATTTTTTTCATATATAAAGCTCCAAAAGTAGGAAATGCTGGATGTCACAAAATTTTGTTGCATGTATATTCCTGCAATATCTCAAATCAAACAAATGCCCAAGTTAGCTAACATCTCTTGAGTCTTGACTGTTATAAATCTGTTGTTAGTGGCCAAATCACAAGACTACCCTTTTCAAATATGCCTCTATGAATTAGGACAAAATCAACCTAAGGACAAATCCAAGAATGAGGCTGACTCGGGGAGTAATATTAGGGTTTAGATGTATTTGATTAGGTTGGGTCTTCTCATTTCAACGGTCTTTGGGTGTATCCATTTTCAAAAATGTCCTTGTACAGTCTGTAATGGCCTGTACAAAGTGTAGGAGGGATTTAGAGGGGGAGGAGGTTATTAAGGAATAATAAGAGATTAGAATTACCTTAGGTTGGAAATTGGAAGTGAGAGAATAAAGAGAATTAGAAGGGAGAGAATCTTGACTGTTACATTATCGCAGTCATCAAAATCATGCATGGTCCAATAGTGCTACCAGCCTACCACAGTAATGTACCCAAAAAAACAGATAATCACAAATGTCAAACAAGACCAAGGGAAACTTTGAGGATGAGGATGACTAAAAAGGGCAAACCTCAGACGTGGATGATGAGAATGACTAATTGTCTATATCTAATCAAAGCTTTTTATGTGGACAATTGACTTCTGGGGCTTTTAAAGCTCATTTGGCCACCATATTCATGGACAAAAATCTAAGGAAAATCAATACTAAAAGAAAACATGTGAATATCTGCTGCACAACCTGTCTCGCAGGACGCATAATGCTCACATTGGTTTAAAAAGTGACTGCTTGTTCAAGCAAGAAATATCGGACTTCATATCAATAGAGGAGACCAAAATTAAGATTTGTCATCATACAGGTCTAGTGTTATTGATAGCTTAGCATACATCTACCACTATCATAGAATAGCTGCTCTTGGGCATTTTTACCTTTTTTTAATTTGAGAAGACATCCATGACCACCCATCCTTGTATAGGTAACATACAAGCAAGGTTCACTATGCCACCCGAAACACATCAGTACGAGCGGCGACACATACTGGTCCAACAAGGGACCAGCACACGGATCGCCCTGCACTGAGCGGTCCATGACATATGACCCTGTATCGCCCGATACAGGGTCTGTATCGCCCAATACAGGGTCTGTATCGGGCAAAACGATCGGATTTTGACCGTTACCGATGAAGGGTTGAGATAGCTCTATTTCAAATGATCCTTTTGCTCGTTTGAACCAAGATCTAAGGGTTTTTAAGCCCTTTCTACCCCCTCATTCACTCTCCTTTCACTTTCTCAAACTCTTCTATTCTCTCAATCTCTTTCCCACTCACATTTTTCTCTTATTCTCACACTTGAACCCTCTTAAACGCAACAAAACTGTAATTTGTAGATTGGATCAAGTTTGAGAGGATTAACACCTAAGTTAGAGAAAGGCACTCTAATCAAAGGAATATTCTTTTTCTAGATTTTTATTGATTTATGAGATGATTAAGTCTATTCTATGTTCTCAATGTCTACTACATTATTTGACATGTTTATAATGGTAAAATAGGATTAATTAGGGAGTAATTAAGGCCTTTAATACTGTGTTTAGTGTGTTTAATGCTGATTTAAACGAAATTAAACATGTATTGGGTGAAATCTTTGTATTTCATGCATATTAGGGTGTTTTACAGGTTTGTGATGGTAGAAGAGGTTTAATTAGGTTTTAATTAAGTTTTTTAATACTGTGATTAATGATTTTAATGATAATTTAATCAAAATTTGATCTATATTGGGTCAATTCAATGTATTTAATACCTATTAGGGTGTTCAACAAGTTTATAATAGTGAAAGAGGATTAATCAAGGAGTAATTAACTATGTTAATAGTGTGATTAGTGTATAATGATGATTTTATCGTACTTTGACAGTTTGACCTATACTGGATCAAATTTACGTATATAATGTCTCTCCTAGTGTTTAACATATTTATTGCGGTAAAATAGGGCTAATTAGGGATTAATTAATTTTTTTACGTTGTAGTTAGTGTATTTAATGATGAATGCATCGTAATTTGATCTTATATTGGATCAATTCTATGTATTTAATAATTAATTAATTATTAAGGTGTTTGACATGTTTATATTGGTAAAAGATGACGAATTAGGGAGTAACTAGTGTTTTTAATGCTGTGATTATTGTATTTAAATGCCTAATAGGGTGTTTGACATGTTTATAGAGGTAAAAAAGGACTAATTAAGGGTGGGGTAAGAAATTAAATTAATGCTGTGATGAAGCAGCGCTAGGGTTGGCTCGGGGTCGTGCAAGCATGAAGGGTGGGGTAAGAAATTAAATTATTGAACCGAACCAGACTTAAAAGTCTGGTTTGGTTCGCTTATTTGAACCGGGCGCTCTCCCAAAGCGCTCGACACCTAGGTTCGGGTGAGTGCCCAAGAGATGCCTCATTGAAGCGAGCCGCCTGGCCCACACACGAGGCGCTCGGGCCTCGCCTCGCCTTGCCCGAGGGCCTATTTAAAATCACTGGCCGAGGCATGCTGACAAGGACTCGGGCGACCAGCGTCTTAGTGGTGTGTTGGACCGATAGAAACTGCCCATACCGTACCGACTTGGGCAGTACAACAAACATTGGTTTATTTGATAAATTTTGGTATGAACATACAAAGAAACAAGCACATGATGATGCTTAAGATCATTCCCGAAAGTTGGATAGGTACCGTCATCATTGGCAGTACATCATTGTGACTACATCAGCCGGAGTGGAGGAATCACCCGGCTGAAGATGTATTTGGCCGATAGCTATCCCGATGTTACAAAATGCAAAAAGGTTCCGATAGAGATCCGTAAATTATTTGAAGTCAAGTTATAATAGGCAAGGGATGATGCAATTAAAAAGAAGGTTAAGTAAAAAAGAAAAACACTACAAGGCTAAGCAGGAACCGATTTTTGATGAATATAAGGGTCATGTACGAGGATGCAATGAGGCATCGACGGCCTCACTCACAGCGGGAGCATAGCGACAACAGTGGGTCGATGCCATAGGGATTCCAAAGGTCGACCAACGTGAGGCAACCAACCGCCCCTCCTCCTTAGTTAAGCATAATTAGTAGTCTGAGGCAGGGTGAAATATATGGTTTTATCAAAGGACTCGACAGGAGGTCAACACTAGATATTGTTGATATTGATCTGTAAGTCTATCCTCCATAAATAGCAAAGCAAACATTAATTGACGATACATATACAAAAGAAAAGAAGCAAGATATTAGGAAGGCAATAGCTAAGCGGTTCAACTTTTATAGGATTCCAGCAAACACAGCCCAATGTCCATATTATCAAAACATGGTGCCTTTGATCCAAAAGGCTAGCACGGGGATCCAACCTCCAACATTGAAGGAGATCCATGGCATTTATTTAGATGTGGTGGCAGAACCGAAGGATTGGATCAAATGCTTCAAGAGGCAATGGGACGAGTATAGGGTGACACTGATGTGTGATAGTTGGACAAAGCCAACAAGAATAAGTATAATCAATTTTCTTGTGTATTGCAATAGACAGGTTTTTTTCATAAGTCGGTTAATGGTTCTGATAAGATTCAAAATGCAAACTACACCGAAAACCTAATGGACACCGTGGTAGAGGAAATTGAACCACAATACATTGTTTATATAATCACCGACAATGAAGCTAATTTCAATATGCCGGTTTACAATTAATGGAAAGAAGAAAAAGATTATTTTTGACTCCATGTGCAACTCATTTGCATGGACCTAATGCTAAAGGATATTGGTGAGTTACCATCAATAAACAAGTGTAGTTCGAGCACAGTTGATCATAAAGTTTATATATAACCATCATTAAGTCCACTCTTTGATGCAAAAGTTGCCTCGTCCGCATACTTTCGTAAACAACGATATCGAGTAGTTACAAACGCAATTGATCAACGTCCGTATTGATTCACACAAAGATCCGCAACAGACTATTATATAAATGGTTTGAGAAACTGGTATATGTCCAATACAACATACGACTAAGGTTATAGTATGCCGAGCTGGACAAGGAGCTAGAGGAACCAAAGATTGATCCCATCGACCTCGAATATTATAACAAAGATTTGCAGTCAGTGTTACAATGGGTCGAAGCAGTAGAGAACTAAAATGGTCCTTTACTTGATCAGGCGGGACTGCGGTGATTTCAAAAGCGCAATGTGCCAAAAGGCGCCAAAGTCCAAAAATGCCCGAGGCGCTAGGCACTCGACCAAGCGAAGCAAGGCGCTAAAATATAAAAATATATAATATAATTAATAAATATAATTATTTAAAATTTTAAATAAAAATATGCTATTAAATTAAGAAAATCTAAGATACAAAATCACAATGTCACATTAACAAAAAGTTTCAAAATTCAAAACAATAAAATTTTACATCAAAGTCATTCATCATAATCAATATTATCATCATTTTCACACAAATCATCTTCATTGAATTCGTCTTCTTCCTCTTGTCCTTCGACTCCTTCCTCTTCATCAAGATATGTTTCATTCTCTATGTCTTCAACAATAGTAGGAGCCGAGCTTGATGCTTTTGCACTCATTTTTCTCTTTG
>LVTN01000135.1:280805-316824 GCA_001649415.1 Musa itinerans
TTATTTCTTTATCACAAGCATCACTTATATTTGTTTGTCTAAATTTTGAGCCTCCTGCTTGCCCTTGTTGCTTCTGGGATCCTTGAAACATATATAGATCCATCGGTCCTTTTTTACCCTTCTTAGTACTCATAACTTCTTTTCCTTTTTTGTCGTATACTTTTTTCCCACATTGGTTAATTCTCATAGAATAATCTTCTTCTTCATCCCTGAGATGTTCAACATTGTCTTCTAGTAAATTCCCGTAAGATTCATTCTTTTGCGTCTTCTTTTCATTCATATAACTCAACAACTCTTCTTTTACCTCAGGTGACACTTTTTGCAAGTTGTTGCATTCTTGAAATTGCCTACTACATGTTCATGAAAAATACCACCTCTAGTAGTCTTATCGCAGAATATTCAAGTCACTGCATTAGGATCTTTCGGATCCTTCAGATAATTATACTTCCATGCAGGATCTTTTTTTGATGTCATTGGAGACTCTGTTGAGTTGCTCTGTACACTTGTCATTTATCCTGAAACTTAACAATAATTTCAAATAAATGAAAATTAACAGTATTAAAATCAAAATAATATATTATTAATCTAATAAATATAAATACATTACTGTTACTAGTATACAGTATACTATTAACAGTATACTTTCGAAAGAGGAGAAGGAAGAGGAGTGTAAGGGAAGACCGAGAGTGCAGCGACAGCGGTAAAAATGAGCAGCGGCAGCGAGAGTGGCAAGCGACGACAGTGGCAACGACAGCGGTAGCGACGAGCAGCGGGAGCGGGAGTGGGAGCAAGAGCAGGAGCGGCGAACGGCGACAGCGGTAGCGAGCAACGACAGCAGGAGCGGCGACAGCGGCGAGTAGCGGGAGCAGGAGCAGGAGCGGGAGCGGCAAGCGGCAGTAGCAACGAGCAGTGGCAACGAGAGCGGGAGTGGCGAGCGGCGACAACGACAGCAGCAGCAGCGAGCAGCGGCAACGGGAGCGGGAGCAGCGAGCGACGAGCGATGACAGCGGCAGCGAGTAGCAGTAGCGGTAGCGTGAACGCGAGCAGGGTTAGGGTTGGGTAGCGGCAGCTGATATCGATGCTTTAGTTGGTTCGATTGAACCAACTAAAGCACCGGAGACCGAACCTGCGTTTTAACCCAGGTTTGGTTCGGTCGCCTGGTTTAACCTAAGCGCTCACCCGAAGCGCCCAAGCGGCGCCTCTTTGAAGCGCGCCGCTTGGAAGTGAAGCGAGGCACTCGGGCCTCGCCTCACCTCGCCCGAGCGCCTATTGAAATCACTGGGCGGGAGATCCTCCATTTCCTTCGCGTTTTATCATCGAGGCGATAGAAGAAGAAGAAGCACATTCCCAGTAGGACGAAGATCCCCCTTAGTCAGAACATGGTAAAAGAAGTCGAACAATATCGAGTTAGACTACTCGAGAAACCAAAGACACCCAACCGTCACAATCGTCCGCCTAACTGTCACGAACAAAACTGTAAACAGGGTGTTTAATGTAATGCTCATGTATGTTCGTGTACTTTGGTTTGTTCGTGCTTTACACAGCATGTAGAGGGACGATCGAAGGCTTAACAGCCCCAATTTAGTTGGGTTTGGTGGCCATTTTAGGCTTGTAAATAAAGGTTGTCATGTGGACACTTGTGGGAGATTTCGATCTGTAGTGGACCATTTTGGATCCTTTGTTGTGCAACCGTTCAGAGCTCGTGAAGTCTGTTTGTAATTTGCATTGGTTATGAAGTGTTTCCTGAAATGATTGCTTGTGGATCCCGAGCGAGACGCTTTCTCTAACCCGTTTTCTCTTTTGTAGGTCCTAAGGGACCATAGGAGGTTTCGGGGAGACTGACTTTTGCGAACGGACACGCAAGGGTGCCACACGACTTAGGCAAAACCAGCTAAGTCCGTGACATAACGCGCAAAGGCAAAAGAGAAGGCAACAGCATCAACTACACCGTTGGAAAGAATCAAGTCGAGCGACAAGACAACTTCTCAATCGCATTCAACAACCTGCTCGGTCCATAGACGTGGCAGCGACAAGGGCAACAATGCCTCGACCGACGATGGCAACGACGTCAGGGAGTTTATGGTCCCGCATAGGTGCATACACAGTTTAAGGGTGGTGCATGGACCGAGAAGCAATATTTTATGCATACCGCCCAAGAGTTAAATCATGGAGCTCGACGATGCACTGGTCAGGTTTATACACAAAAGGGGAAGGGGAAGGTAATGGATGATTTTGAACAGATGCGACAAAGCCTACACGATGTAGACATAGAGCGGAGCACATCGTATTCCCAACCATCATATTACGGAGGATCTTACGACCAACGGTAGTACGGTGATAGTTAGTAATTCTTCTTCGAGCAATAGTACAATGATCAGTCTTATGATACAAAGCAACAGATTAGTGGCAAAAATACATGCCACAATCGTACTTACGTTAGGAGCCACCTCAGACACGTATGGTTCACGATGATCAGACTACAACCATCATCGCATTGATGCACCCATGATATACGATGTATCAGTATACTATGTCATGGGATCAATTTCAGAATTGGATCCATCAAACATATATTAATATACAAATACATAGGATCGAGGACCATTTAATATTTGATTCGTGGAGTCTCATCATTCTTTTTGGTGATAGATTCAAGTATATCCATCAATCGATCCATTTAATATTTGATTCGTTTCAACCTTAAAGTTTAACTCATAATTTAACAATTCAAATTATTTCTTTCTAGATAATTCGATATCAACAGATGGACAGACAGGAATGTGCCACAAAGCTACTCCTCCAAGCCCAATAAAGATATGTGTCGTTATTCTTTCATAATTTAGAACAAGGTTTTTATTCTCGTATTATACCGATGTACTGAGTTTTGCTCGGTACGGTACGCTACGGCGTATCAAGCGGTACACTTAAAAAAGGCATAACATGGCCTAATCCAAGATTGGTTCAAGATTGTAACTTGGTCCACCTACAATTTGGTTCGACTCAAGCATGATATGGCCTAATCCAAATGCGACGTGAACCAAGATTTCCCTAATTTGATCCCCCCAATTCTTCTCTTACTTTCCTTTACAGGGTAATATTGGTCGAGGGCCACGCGTTGGCCCTCCACTAAATTCCACCGTGTGCCCCGCTTGGTTTCCCTAAGCGGCCATGGTGTCACACTTCACTCCTAGGCTTCTTCTCCAATGCTTATCGATGCTGAGAAGAGCTCAGCCAACCTCATCGATTATGGTAGCCTCCAAAGCTTCCGCTGACGTCAGCGGTGGCGGTCTCTTCTCTCCACATGGGCCATGGTCAGCTCTCGATTCCCGATGCGTTTCCAAGGTTTTCTTCTCCACCTGGCCATCGGCTCTTGACGAAAGGCAGAACCCAACTACCATAGACTACTGGTGCGTGGTTCCCCTAAACAATCCCTTCCTTTTTCTTTGGAGCGAGAGCTTGTTTGTGAAAGAGACTCCGATTGGGATTTGACGATATAATGAGATAGAGCTTTACCATCAAAATCAACTGGTATCAACCGATACAGGTCGATAACGGTCGAAATTTCGATCGTTATTGCTCGATACAACCCCGTATCACCCGATACGGGGTCGAAAGCCTGATACCGCCCGATAACAAGCGGTTCTCGTGTCGGTCTGCTGGCAGACCGATACGTACCGGGTGATACAGTACAGTTTTGCAAACCTTGATTTAGAATATTATTGATGAAATTATACTAAATTTACATTTATTTTCAACTTAAAAACCCTATTCTAAGTTATTTCTATTTTGCAGGTAATTTCGAAGCATTATTGGCCTTTTTCTGTGTTGTCGGCATGCCCCGCCATGCCGACACTCAACACATCGATACAAGGTGGCACATGCAATGCCGGCCAATGGTCGGTACGTCAACTCGGACCAGTAAAACAAGATACAAATATTTGGATAAACTAGTATGTACCAATCAACATTGTACAAGCCCAAATTGCCAAGGGGGTGTCTCCACACCCTCAACAGAGCAGGACACAATACCTTACTTGTACTGTACACATTAAATAACATGCCTTGGTAAAGTCAGTATGGATATCCTGCTTGATACTTCTCAGGACAAGTATGTAACTGATCCAAGTCAATAAATAGACACTTCTTCTTGAAGTCCAATAGTAATTGGTTTAGGCTTAGGATTAGAATTGTCTATATTCAATAAAGGTATATATATTCAATCCTGTTTGAACACAAATTTGACTTATGAGGATTAAGTAACATGAAAAGAGTTTTGATGGTTAATGGCTTTAGTTATTGCTGACGTCTCTTCATTCAGCTTGTTGTTTATCTTATTGCCTCTCTTTCAGATGCCTTTTTCTTATTTCCTTATTCCACATTCTTTTAACAGGCTTCCTGCTTTTAAATTTGATAAAATTACCAAAAAAGTCCCAATATTTTGGAACTCATTTGTTTGTTCACTTAATCCTGTTTTCCTACCTTGTTAAGTACATCAGTTTTACACCATGTAAAAGTATCCCAAGAACCCTCTTTTGCCCACAAACCTTTACTGCACAGCATCATTAAGATACCAGCAGTGTCCAAGCCACTTGTTAATTAAGAATCTTGGTATGCTAGTTGAATCTGGTTACAAATGCTTTTAACCTTTTCAGTGAAACAAAGATGAGTTAGCCCAAGTAACATCTCCTCAGGGTTAACATCAACCATGAACACGACTTCCAAGGTCGACACTCTAAACTTGAACACCGTGATTTAAAAAGCGCTTTGGTGCCTAGGTCCCAAAACACCCGAGGCGCTAGGCGCTAGCCCAAACGAAACGAGACGATCTAAAATATTAAAATATAATAAACATAAAATATTATTAATCTAATAAATAAATATTATTTTGTACAGTAATTAATAATCTACTGTTAACAGTATATTATTTACTATTAACAACAATTAGAAAGGAAGAGTATAATTGTTAAAAGAGATAAAAATATCACCCAGTAAAACCGATAATGAGAAGTCAGAACTCAGAAGAGAAACAGCGGACAACAGCCGCGACAGCAAACAGCAGCAACAGCAGCGAAGTCGCGGGCAGCAGCGGAGTCGCGGACAACAGCAGCAACAGCG
Organism: Musa itinerans; assembly: GCA_001649415.1. NCBI lineage: Eukaryota > Viridiplantae > Streptophyta > Magnoliopsida > Zingiberales > Musaceae > Musa > Musa itinerans. The sequence goes on from LVTN01000135.1 coordinate 285,921, forward strand.
GCAGTGGACAGTAGTGGAAGCTGAGGAGACTTGGTCGGTGACAGAGGAAGACTCGAAGGTAGAAGAAGAAATCGTCTGCGGCGGAGACAGAGGGAGAAAGCGAACAATAAGGTTGGGAGTCAAGGTCGCGCGCAGGTTTTGAGGTAACTGCATGCACATTTAACCGAACCCGGTTAACTTATATCAATCGGGAGCTCGCTCGAAGCACCCAAGCGACACCTTATTGAAGCGCGCCGCCTGGCCCTTATATGAGGCGCTCGGGCGAGGCGAGCGCCCAAGCGGCGCCTTATTGAAGCGTGCCTCATGGCCAATATATGAGGCACTCGGGCCTCGCCTTACCTCGCCCGAGCACCTTTTTAAATCACTGCTTGAACAATAATTAACATATTCAATTGCTAGCCCTTGTAAACAACCTGCATATGTTGAAATTCATACCAACACCATCAAGCTTCGCATGCACATAAGAATACTATTAATTTCTTCAAAATTTACTTTCTAGATCCTCTTATGCTCAATTATAGACGTTTTCTTTTCTCAAGCTTGAACTACAAGAGATCCCTACCTCTACTAGAGCAATTGCTTAATTACTCAGCGGCACACAACTCAAGCGAATTCTTAGCAGAATGCCATCAAAGTTACCAACATGATTCTCAAACTATAATAACTATCTATATATGGTTCCAAAGAATACCAAGGATGTACACCATAAACCAAATGCTAACCACAAGTACAGCTAGATAACTTAACACATGAACAACAACAAAACCAATAACATAGTAGCTAAATAGCTTCTCGGGAATTAATGATAAAGAAGAGAGCTCCAATGGAACTATAGTAGCTCATTCAACTTTAAATGTCATGGCGTACTATAGCTAAGCAACAAAATCCACAGGTATTTGACATAAAATTACAAGGCATAAGAAAGAGGCCATATGAAATTTGATTTACAAAAGATTCTACATTTCACATTGAAATGGAATCGTTAAAACATATGCCAAGCGAACTATGCATATTGTGAAGTAAGAGTCATAAAAGCTTTATAAGCCAGTCAAGCTGAAACCTAACCATTTGACCATGCACATGCAGAGCCATAAGATAACTTGGACTAATCTCAATTACCAAAATTCTAGCATTAAACAAAATTGTTACCTAAGTTCAAGGAGAAGATAAGAATTACATGTAAGTGTAGCACATTAACCTTAAGATGACCAAATGAAACATAAATATTTATCATCGTAGAGCTGAAAGATTACAGAAAATTAAAGATACATGACAAAGTAATGAAAGTCAAGTATCTAATAAAAAGATAATTCCGAAAATGATAACAGAGAAGCGACTTACTTTCTTCTTGAGGCAGTACTGCAGAAAATGCAACGAACAAAGAGAAGGAAGAAACAAAAATAAGTCAGATGTCAAGTTAGAAAATGCATAAAAAAGCCAATTTTTTCAAAGTTTTTGCTACTAAACAAAAATAGAGTTGACAAGGAGTAACTATTTTACATTAAATTATTATTTTACAGAACAGAGATTGAATGCTATTCAGTTGTAATGGTGTCGAAAAAGGTGAGAAAGCTACAATTACAGGTATAAGAATTTCCTTCTCATGTATGTTTTGGCAATTTCAGGAAGAAATTAGTCATGAACTTTTAAAGTTCACCTTAGACTATTAGCACAAAAGAGTGCCAAAAAAATATTGAAAAATACAAGTGGCACACAACATTCACACCATAAATTTAAAGCATTCAGTTGTGGCATGTTAGCAAAAAAATACATAAGAGTAAAGTACATAAAAACCATGTTGTTAGGCATGCCCACACCACATACCGCTGAGCAGGTATCATTAACTGGCACAACCCAAGAATCATGGCAATTAACTTGCCAGTGTCAGGGTAATTATAATGCTAACACCAAGAGCAATGGGAGAGAATGTCAAAACAACTGACTACATAATTCACACTCCCAAACACATCAAAATTAGGTATTGACTTCCCATAGCAATAATTTCAATTTAACAAAGTAAAAATGGATCACTGCACAAATTGCTTGAATCACCAACATGCAATCTAGATTTTCAGTTTCTATGTCACGTGGTTCTACCAGAAGTTGCCAACAGTTGTCTGCTTCTTCGAATAACTCAAACAGATCTAATCCCAACAATATTTTGTAACATTTAAGCATATGCTACTACAGTTGATGACTACATTATGTGTGTTATGACATGACGATTTTTATGTGCATGGTCAAACAGCCAATGCCCATATGTGGGTATGAAAGCTGTACAGATGCATAGATATGTCACAAGTGTCAATTCCCCGCTAATGGAACATAGCAGATGACACAAGACAACACAACCATCCATAGCATTTATTTTAAATTGATTCCATAGATTAATAATTACTGCCAATAAATTATTTATTTTTCTATCTTGTTCGTCCATCTTTCCACTGCAATCTTCTGTCCTGATATTTTCGATTGGTAAAATTTTCTTCAATAGTCTTATTCAATTTACTGAATATTTCCTCATGCTACTAATACTGTTTGTTCCAACCCACATATCGAATCACATTCAACTACAGCTCTAGTACCAATCTAAGGCAGTCTCAGTGTTATCTAAGTTTATTTGAATAATCGCAGGATGAAACCCAGTCAATAAAGTCGTGATTAAATCAACTCATCAAGAACCATAAATCCAATTAATAATGTGTAAGAGATAGTAAACAATGACAAATATTTTATCAGGGATAACAGAAAACTTAGCTTGTTTGAAGATAGCAACAAAGAATAAAAAAATATAAAATAGAGATCATAGAAGGTGAAGAAGACGGGAAGTGGTGACAAATAAATTTCTTGTTGTAATCAAAATGAAGAAGGCTGGAAATGGTGACAAACAAATTTCTTTTTCCTCATTACAACAAGGCACACCTTGATATTATAGTAGTGGAACTCCTTCCATTAGATTCATCCAACTAACCTAATCAAGGTAAGATATCAATTGTTTAAAAACAGAAAGAATCAATCACATACTAGGGCAGCATCACAGATAAGCAATTAGTAGTTTCTTATTGTCCAATGACCCATAGTAAAACCTATGATAGAAAAGAGATCAATAATATATCACGGCAGCTCGATGAGCAATCATAGTTATGCATAACATGATCAGATTTAAAATTAAACCAAGTTAAGACGATTCCTGCTTTTGCTAGAGAAAACTATGAGACCAACGCAGGGTGATGAGCCCTTTAGGCAGCTGGTTGATGGATCTATAGAATCAAGGTTTGTCTGAATTCATGCTACCAAGAATCTGGCCTTCGATCTATCAAACTTACATCAATTATGTTAAATTCCCTCCTCCACTGTCACCTACTTACATATCCTTAAGGCCAACAACATTCACTGGTAAAAATATCAACTCTTTACTAATAGAAATTGTAGACCCTTGTCCAGCAATATAGCATTTGACTTGAGCCCTAGATATAGACGAAAACTATTGAAGAGCTTGGTTGACTATACAGGTACATCGAATTATGTACAAAAAAATTCTATCTAACGAATTTAAATCGCATAACAAGTTCAGTACTATATTTCCTTTCTTTCTTCGATGTATGTCTCTCGACCTAATAAAGATATTAGCTCCACCTGACAAATACTTCTTTTCCCTATTTAAAACACCAAAAACAAGATTTCCGAGTAGTGAAACACAAAGCAGAAACAAGAACTCGTACCGTTTCTACCGTATATCTTCGCATTCTCGGCAACCTGAAAAAAGGGAGGGAAAGCATAAGAAAACGCTCCATTTATGACCACAGCTCGGACTAAACGAGTTAATGAACGAGCAGATCAAGAAAGGCACGCGTTCCTACCTGGAAATCCGTAAGACCCTTGGTTGGATCTACACCAAATGCTTCGAGAACCTGAGGCCACGGTCAGAAGAAACGAGGACTAGAATCACGAATTGGTCGAGATCCAACATCGAGCGAGAGAGAGCCAGAATTACCTCGGAGACGGATCTGGCGTAGGCGTCGTTCATCGAAGATCAAGCGGCGGATCGAGAAGAGGATGAAGACGGAGACGACGAGTGAAGGGGGACTGGAGATCTAAAGCAATGGTGTGTGTTCGCCGGACAAAGAACCGGAGGTTAGGGCTTTAAGGGGGCCGTCTTGAGGAGGCAACGGCACGTTACGGAGCTGACGGTGGCGTGAGCTCGAGAAAGGCGTTCCTGACTGACGGAGCGGGCTCAGGTGGCGCACACGCCGTTAGTTGGCCGCACACGGGATGCGCGCGGTTGCCGACGTGGTTAGGATGCTAATTGAGATGGCTCGATCTTGCTCTAACATCACAACGGTTAAGGTGCGAATTGGAGGGGACATAAACAAAATCGCAATTGGCGAGGATCCATAACTGGATGCTATTTATTCAAATAGTTATTATCGCATCAAGTTGGATTTATTTAGGAAAAGGTCTGTTAGTGAAGTTAGGGATGCCAACGGCAGGTTTTCTAATGTCAATTTAAATCCGGTCCACATAAACCATGTTTAAATCTAATATAAATTCATATAGAAAATTCAGATTTCGAGTTCGAACACATAAATCATTCTATCGTGAATGTGTTGAATTTTTAACACATTAAAAATCGAGTTTAATCATTCTTTAACTAGTTTTGAAATGAGCTTACAATTAGGCCCCCCCGAGTCGGATTAATTTTCGAACAGATCCAAAGAGACGAAATTGTCTTCATTTTAAATAAACATTTTAGCTTACAGTATTAAATATCATCTAATATTCTTAGCAACTTTGGAAAGGTTTCAAATGATTCTATCAACGGGACGAGGCTGGCGACCACAATCAAATAGGAAATATGATCTACGCAACACTTTGTGAACAAAAAGATTTGAAGAGAGAAACAAAAGACCAAAGAAGATATATAGCGTGAATAGGTTCTTCACATCATAAATGTAGTTACAGAATTTACCAATAGCCAAGCTGCATGGTCGAAACAATGTGGTCAATAACATGTCATGACATCCACATGCAACCTGTGCTAACAGATTAATTTTGTATCAAAATACTGCATACAATTGTGGTGAAGCTTCCAAAATGCTGAGTCTTCTACTTTCGGGTGGACTACTCAGAAAGAGACCACACCTTTACAAACAGTTGTTGCTCAGAATTATAGACCACACAACAAAAAGGGACAACAGTGTCATTTACCTCTTTAAATTTGTAAGCCAAACAATTCAATTATTCATCAAATATCACAGAATATTGATAATATTTCCCTTTTAAATCTTGATTTGCAGAGAGATGATGGCAAAAATATTGTTTAAACACATACAAGACTCAGCATTTTGGTGAAGCTTCCAAAATGCTGAGTCTTCTACTTTCGGGTGGACAACTCAGAAAGAGACCACACCTTTACAAACAGTTGTTGCTCAGAATGATAGACCACACAACAAAAAGGGACAACAGTGTCATTTACCTCTTTAAATTTGTAAGCCAAACAATTCAATTATTCATCAAATATCACAGAATATTGATAATATTTCCCTTTTAAATCTTGATTTGCAGAGAGATGATGACAAAAATATTGTTTAAACACATACAAGACCCTTGTAAGAATGGGGAAAATTAGGAACATTCGTGTGCTATTATACACAAATAATAAAATTTTCAAATACAGCAAGAATAACGACAAAGTGTAATGTTGCAGCCATATGGAGTCACTTAATATATATTTTTCCCACCATTTTGATTTGTATTAGGTAATTTCTTTGTTTGTATCAAGAACATTCAACTCTCTTGTTATTGTTTCTAATAAAGTCCTTATACATCCTTCCAACACTTTTTCATCCTTCCTAGCAATTTCACACATACACCTCAGACTGTATCATTTCAATTACAAATAAATAATGTTTCTTAATTTCACCTTAAACAAGTTGCAAATATGGCTATATTTAGCCATCAAGACATAACCATGCAGCTATTGCTCTCCCATGCACGTTTGACAGGATAGAAAAGACATAATTCACATCCAATTATCTGACTTACAACAATATAAAACCATTAGCAAATGCTTGCATTAGGAAACAATTCTTAACACCTACATATCCTCCATCCCCTGCTTTGATGATTTCGGGTATCCTTTGTATTCCAACTTAACCCCCATATTTGATGAAATAATCCTGAACTTTAGTCTGATGGCGTCCATCATCTCCTGAACATGCTCATTTTCAGGGTCCAACAATGGATACTTCTTTAGCAGATCTCTCAGTTGTTGGATACTTTTTTGGAGCCTAGATGAGAATGACCCTGGATCAACTTGGATCAGTGAGTTCCACACATCAACACAGCCCTGATAAAAGCCAAGCTCCTCCCCAACTTGGAAACCCATCTTCAATCCCACCTCTCTCCCCTCCTCTTTACCAGTTTTCAAGCCATCTCTATACCCATCCTTGGAACCTTCCTGGCACAGGGTTTCGTCCAGAAGAACAATGGAATCAAAAATGTCAGAAGCATCTCCAGGTGTTTGCTCCATGCTTACGATGGAGGACCTGAGAATAAGCTCAGTAATGTCACGTGGCCCATAACCAAAAAAAAAGGAAAAGCAGCTAAGCATGAAGAAATGCTACATTCCAGCTATTTTGAAAATGTGTATATTTGAAGTCAGTATCTAGCCACCACATAGAGTTTTCATACAAGCAGCCAACAGCCATCGCAAAATCCACCTCTTTACTTTCTTTTCCAAGTTCATAAAGTAGAAGAAGGCCATCAACAGCTTACAGACAACACGACCAAACATATAAGGAAGTCTTCTCATCTCCAAAGAAAAGGAGGGAACCTAATGCCAGATTGATGTTAAGAATTTTCTTTTTATACACTCAGTGGTTGGCCCTTTATCTTTGAATTACCAAATATCTATTACTGTTGTTTTTCTTCTATTTGCCTATTACCCTCAAGCAGCGTACTATGGTAAAATTAAAATCAATTCCTTAGATTCTGTTTTCCATCTGTGTATTACCGTCAAGCAATATATTATAGCAAAGTTAATATCAATTCCTGAGATTGTGTACATGGTGCCTGATATATTCGAGGGAAATAAAAGTGAAAACACTCAGATTACAATCAAATTTTGGTGCTAAATCATATTTAAAGATAGATCAAACAGGACAACCATTTGATGAATTGTTTGTTTTCACCCAGAATCAAAACATAACAGCTACAAAGTTGGGATTGCGAAAGACATAGTCACAAGCCAACCAACAAAAATCAGAATGTAGAGTCAGGAAAGCATGGTATCAAGATCGAAGAAATTGAAGAGGATTCCTCATTTGCAACCAGACAAGATGGGAAAGAGAAAGAAAAATATTCCACCTTTGATCGAGGTTATCATCTCATTATGCTGGAGATGGAGCAAAGACCCGAACGAGATGGAGCAAGGGCAAACCATGATAGGGCAGAGAAGGAGAAGAACGAAGGGGTCTGTGGAACTCAGCTACAGTTCATTTTATCTCCCGGTCTGAATCAGTCCATGATATAAAAACCACTCAATTCGTCGGTCGATGAGACGATGCGGTTCGATACTATTCGGCTCCCTTTATGTTGACCCGAGTATGGTTGTTCAACGATGGAGTGATAAAGGAAGACTCGAAGAAGGATACATACTCGTATATTCTGAGGGTTAGCATATTGTTAAGAATATTTTATATAAAATTTAATATAATATTTTTGGAATAATGTTAGCTTTAAAAAACGTATATAAAAGAAAATTAGTTCAAAATAATTTGCCACTATCATAAATAACTTTAAAGATGAACGTGATTATGATTTAGAATAATGATGATGATAAGGGTGTATAGAGACAAGTTGAGTTTTCCCTTTTAAATAGAGGAGAACATTACCTCCGGTAGTTGCTGGAGCTTATACACACTACCGGGCTGCGTTGATGTACTTGAAGTGGAGAGAAAGAAGAAGAAATATTCTCCTCTATTCAAAAGTGAAAACTCAACTAGTCTCTACACACAATCCTGTTTGAACACAAATTTGACTTATGAGGATTAAGTAACATGAAAAGAGTTTTGATGGTTAATGGCTTTAGTTATTGCTGATGTCTCTTCATTCAGCTTGTTGTTTATCTTATTGCCTCTCTTTCAGATGCCTTTTTCTTATTTCCTTATTCCACATTCTTTTAACAGACTTCTTCCTGCTTTTAAATTTGAGAAAATTACCAAAAAAAAATTTGGAACTCATTTGTTTGTTCACTTAATCCTGTTTTCCTACAATATTAAGTACCTGGGTCTGCAATACCGAATTGTACCACCCAGTATGGGCGGTACGTACCGATCCGATAGACTATCGGTATGCGGACCGCCGCTACTGGTACGGTCGATTTTGACTGTAGCAGTGTTACAGTGCTCGGTACACCTGGATGTACCGCTCGGTACACACGTACCATACCATACCGAGCTCAGGTCGAAACACCGATACGGTACGGTATTACGAACCTTGTTAAGTACATCAGTTTTACACCATGTAAAAGTATCCCAAGTGTCCTCTTTTGCCCACAAACCTTTACTGCACAGCACCATTAAGATACCAGCAGTGTCCAAGCCACTTGTTAATTAAGAAGCTTGGTATGCTAGTTGAATCTGGTTACAAATGCTTTTAGCCAAGTAACATCCCCTCAAGGTTAACATCAACCATAAACATGACTACCAAGGTGGACACTCTCTAAACTTGAACATTAATTAACAGATTCAATTGCCAGCCCTTCTAAACAACCTGCATATGTTGAAATTCATACTAGCACCATCAAGCTTGGCATGCACATAAGAATACTATTAATTTCTACAAAATTTACTTTCTAGATCCTCCTATGCTCAACTATAGAAGTTTTCTTTTCTCAAGCTTGAACTGCAAGAGATCCCTACCTCTGCTAGAGCAATTGCTTAATTACTCAGCGGCACACAACTCAAGCAAATTCTTAGTTGAATGCCAACAAAGTTACCAAATAGATTCTCAAACTGTAATAACTATCTACATATGGTTCCAAAGAATACCAGGGATGTACACCATAAACCATGCTAACCACAGGTAGAGCTAGATAACTTAATACAAGAACAACAACAAAATCAATAACAGCATATTTGCTAAATAGCTTCTCAGGATTTAATGATAAAGAAGAGAGGTCCAATGGAACTATAGTAGCTCATTCAACTTTAAATGTCAAGGAGTACTATTGCTAAGCAACAAAATTCCACAGGTATTTGACATAAAATTACAAGGCATAAGAAAGAGGCCATATGAAATTTGATTTACAAAAGATTCTACATTTCACGTTGAAATGGATTCGTTTAAACATATGCCAAGCAAACTATGCATATTGTGAAGTAAGAGTCATAAAAGCTTTATAAGCCAGTCAAGCTGAAACCTAACCATTTGACCATGCACATGCAGAACCATAAGATCACTTGGACTAATCTCAATTACCAAAATTCTAGCATTAAACAAGATTGTTACCTAAGATCTAGGAGAAGATAAAAATGACATGTAAGTGTTGCACATTAAACTAAAGAAGACCAAATGAAACATAAATATCTATCATCATAGAGCTGAAAGATTACAGAAAATTAAAGATACATGACAAAGTAATGAAAGTCAAGTATCTAATAAAAAGATAATTTCGAAAATAATAACAGAGAAGCGACTTACTTTCTTCTTGAGGCAGTACTGCAGAAAATGCAACGCACAAAGAGAAGGAAGAAACAAAAATAAGTCAGATGTCAAGTTAGAAAATGCATAAAAAAGCCAATTTTTTCAAAGTTTTTGCTACTAAACAAAAATAGAGTTGACAAGGAGTAACTATTTTACATTAAATTATTATTTTACAGAACAGAGATTGAATGCTATTCAGTTGTAATGGTGTCGAAAAAGGGGAGAAAGCTACAATTACAGGTATAAGAATTTCCTTCTCATGTATGTTTTGGCAATTTCAGGAAGAAATTAGAGATGAACTTTTGAAGTTCACCTTAGACTATTACCACAAAAGAATGCCAAAAAAATATTGAAAAAATACAAGTGGCACACAACATTCACACCATAAATTTAAAGCATTCAGTTGTGGCATGTTAGCAAAAAAATACATACTAGTAAAGTACATAAAAACCATGTTGTTAGGCATGCCCACACCACATACCGCTGAGCAGGTATCATTAATTGGCACAACCTAAGAATCATGGCAATTAACTTGCCTGTGTCATGGTAATTAACTAATTATAATGCTAGCACCAAGAGCAATGGGAGAGGATGTCAAAACAACTGACTCCATAATTCACACTCCCAAACACATCAAAATTAGGTATTGACTGCCCATAGCAATAATTTCAATTTAACAAAGTAAAAATGGATCACTGCACAAATTGCTTGAATCATCAACATGCAATCTACATTTTCAGTTTCTTTGTCATGTGCTTCTACCGGCAGTTGCCAACAGTTGTCTGCTTCTTGGAATAAGTCAAACAGATCTAATCCCAACAATATTTTGTAACATTTAAGCATGTGCTACTACAGTTGATGACTACATTATGTATGTTATGACATGACGATTTTTATGTGCATGGTCAAACAGCCAATGCCCATATGTGGGTATGAAAGCTGTACAGATGCATAGATATGTCACAAGTGTCGATTCCCCGCTAATGGAACACAGCAGATGACACAAGACAACACAACCATCCATAGCATTTCTTTTAAATTGATTCCAGAGATTAATAATTACTCCCAATAAATTATCTATTTTTCTATCTTGTTCGTCCATCTTTCCACTGCAATCTTCTGTCCTGATATTTTCGATTGGTAAAATTTTCTTCAATAGTCTTATTCAATGTACTGAATATTTCCTCGTGCTACTAATATTGTTTGTTCCAACCCACATATCGAATCAAGTTCAACTGCAGCTCCAGTACAAAAATAAGGCAGTCTCAGTGTTATTCCAACGCTCCATTTATGACCACGGCTCGGACTAAACGAGTTAATGAACGAGCAGATCAAGAAAGACACGCGTTCCTACCTGGAAATCCATAAGACCCTTGGTTGGATCTACACCAAATGCTTCGAGAACCTGAGGCCACGGTCAGAAGAAACGAGGACTAGAATCACGAATTGGTCGAGATCCAACATCGAGCGAGAGAGAGCCAGAATTACCTCGGAGACGGATCTGGCATAGGCGTCGTTCGTCGAAGATCAAGCGGCGGATCGCGAAGCGGATGAAGACGGAGAATAGGAGTGAAGGGGGACTGGAGATATGAAGCGATGGTGTGTGTTCGCCGGACACAACCGGAGGTTAGGGCTTTAAGGAGGTCGTCTTGGCGAGGCAACGGCACGTTAACGGAGCCAAGTCTTTTACTTTCGGGTGGACTACTCAGAAAGAGACCACAGCTTTACAAACACTTGTTGCTCAGAATGATAGACCACACAACAAAAAGGGACAACAGTGTCATTTACCTCTTTAAATTTGTAAGCCAAACAATTCAATTATTCATCAAATATCACAGAATATTGATAATATTTCCCTTTTAAATCTTGATTTGCAGAGAGATGATGACAAAAATATTGTTTAAACACATACAAGACCCTTGTAAGAATGGGGAAAATTAGGAACATTCATGTGCTATTATACACAAATAATAAAATTTTCAAATACAGCAAGAATAACGACAAAGTGTAATGTTGCAGCCATATGGAGTCACTTAATATATATTTTTCCCATCATTTTGCTTTGTATTAGGTAATTTCTTTGTTTGTATCAAGAACATTCAACTCTCTTGTTATTGTTTCTAATAAAGTCCTTATACATCCTTCCAACACTAGTGTTAATCAACTCATATGGTCTAAGAACAACGGCTATATATCTTTATTTGTTAGCCATCAAGACATAACCATGCAGCTATTGCTCTCCCATGCACGTTTGACAGGATAGAAAAGACATAATTCACATCCAATTATCTGACTTACAACAATATAAAACCATTAGCAAATGCTTGCATTAGGAAACAATTCTTAACACCTACATATCCTCCATCCCCTGCTTTGATGATTTCGGGTATCCTTTGTATTCCAACTTAACCCCCATATTTGATGAAATAATCCTGAACTTTAGTCTGATGGCGTCCATCATCTCCTGAACATGCTCATTTTCAGGGTCCAACAATGGATACTTCTTTAGCAGATCTCTCAGTTGTTGGATACTTTTTTGGAGCCTAGATGAGAATGACCCTGGATCAACTTGGATCAGTGAGTTCCACACATCAACACAGCCCTGATAAAAGCCAAGCTCCTCCCCAACTTGAAAACCCATCTTCAATCCCACCTCTCTCCCCTCCTCTTCACCAGTTTTCAAGCCATCTCTGTACCCATCCTTGAAACCTTCTTGGCACAGGGTTTCGTCCAGAAGAACAATGGAATCAAAAATGTCAGAAGCGTCTCCAGGTGTTTGCTCCATGCTTTCGATGGAGAACTTGTGAACAAGCTCAGTAATGTCACCTGGCCCGTAACCAAAAAAAAAAGAGGAAAAGCAGCTACGCTTGAAGAAATGCTACATTCCAGCTAGTTTGAAAATGTGTATATTTGAAGCCAGTATCTAGCCACCACATAGAGTGTTTTTATACAAGTGGCCAACAAACATCGCAAAGTCCACCTCTTTAGTTTCTTTTCCAAGTTCATAAAGTAGAAGAAAGCCATCGACAGCTTAAAGACAGCATGACCAAACATATAAGGAAGTCTTCTGATCTCCAAAGAAGAGGAGGGAACCTCATGCCAGATTGATGTTAAGATTTTTCTTTTTATACACTCAGTGGTTGGCTCTTTATATTTGAATTATCAGTGGTTGGCCCTTTATCTATTACCCTCGAGCAACGTACTATGGTAAAGTTAAAATCAATTCCTTAGATTCTGTCTTCCATCTGTATACTACCCTCAAACGATATATTATGACAAAGTTAATATCAATTCCTGAGATTGTGTACATGGTTCCTGATATATTTGATGGAAATAAAAGGGAGAACACTCGGATTACATTCAAATTTTGGTGCTAAATCATATTTTAAAAAAAGATATATCAAACAGGACAACCATTTGATGAATTGTTTGTTTTCACCCAGAATCAAAACATAACAGTTACAAAGTTAGGATCGCGAAAGACAGTCGCAAGCCAACCAACACAAATCAGAATATAAAGTCATGAAAGCATAGTATCAAGATCGAAGAAATCGAAGAGGATCCCTTGTTTGCAAGCAGACAAGTAGGAAAGATAAAGAAGATGAATCCACCTTTGATCGAGGCTATCGTCTCATTATGCCGGAGATGGAGCGAAGACCCGAACGAGATGGAGTGAGGGCGAACCATGATAGGGCAAGGGCAAACTCAGATACGGTTCATTTTATTGCCCGGTTCGAGTCGGTCCATGAAATAAAAAATTGCTCAATTCGTCGATCGATTAGACGGTGCGGTTCGATTCTATTCCACACCTTTAAGTCGGGCCGAGCTTGGTTGTCCAACGATGGAGTGATAAAGAAAGACTCGAAGAAGGATACGTACTCGTATATTCTGAGGGTTAGCGTATTGTTAAGTATATTTTGTATAAAATTTAATATAACATTTTTGTATCTAAAAAAAAATAGTTCAAAATAATTTGCCACTATCATAAATAACTTTAAAGATAAACTTGATTATGATTTAGAATAATGATGATGATGATGATGGTGTATAGAAGTAAGTTGAGTTTTCACTCTTGAATAGAGGAGAATATTTAAATAGAATTATATACACAAAAAGATGAACATAGTGCGTAAGAGATAGAGATAATTTATCCTTACAAGTAAAGAAACTATTTTTCATTACTTCAAATTTGAATAATATATCAAAACTTGCCCTCGTCGTTATTATGAAAAAATGTAAAACAAAGTTTCAACAATGGAATTACAAAAACTCAAAAATGCAATTTAAAATAAAGAAAAGAGTATAAAACATTGAATGATATAAAATTTTAGATAAGTCCAAAGATGCATAAAAATCAATAGATCAATAGTTCATAAAAATACTAGATAGTTCATAAAAAATTAGGATACAATTTAATAGGAAATATAAATCAGCATAAACTTAGTCAACGATAAATTAAAATAAATAAAATAACATAAATTTACCACTCCAGGTCTTATTACAAATAGTTCTTAATTATAGGGCCCTTTCTCTGTCATCTATATGTTTCCTAGGCCAAAATCCTAATAAAAATGAGATGTTTGATGGGTAAAAAGAAAATCCAGTACTCTATTCATATTTACACAAAATTTCATATAAAAAGATCTTTATAGTTCTTCATTAAACTCTCCAAAAAGAAAAAAACACTCCAGTTTTAAAATGTAGTGACTAATTTTTCTAATATATACTGTGTTGTACAAATTCAGCTTAAATAATAAACTTCTAGAATGAACACCAGAAATAACAATGAAGAAAAGATATCCTAAATGTACAAAAAATAACAAGAGAATGCAATCTAAATTCATGATGAATCAACCCTGACATCAAAATAGGCAACCTTGATTAGTACAATAAAGCAATAAATGCAACAAGAATGAATTCTCACCTCTGTTCTTTAATCTCTAGATATTTGGTAATGTCAAGAGTCTCAAGACCACCAAAGGAAGAAGAGACTCAACAAGATTAAGCAAGCACAACTGATTTCACTACTGAACCCATTGTCCTTGCAAAAGCTAACATTATTCTTGGTTTGGATAGCACCAATGTGTTTGTGACAAAGCAATACACATTGTAACCATGAAGATCCAATACACACAGACCCACAAATCTGATTCTAACTAAAATTTATGGAACACTTATCATGAATGGCAAATCTAGCACCCTTCCAGATCTCTCCACTTCAAGTACACCAACGCAGCCCAGTAAAGCGTATAAGCTCCAGCAACAACCAATACATGAAAGAGCTGGTGACTGTGTCCGGCAATGTTAAATTTCCCGGGCATCTATTGCTCTGGAATTCGTGTAGCATACACCAAGGCACTGAGGCCATAGAGAAGCCCCATCAAGATCTCGTAGTCTGTCCTGTGTAGTGCCTCCAACTGGGGCCAGGAAACAATGAGCTTGTGCAGCATAGGGACCAACGCTGATACAGCCATCCCAAAGAAAATACTTGCCCTTATAGCTCGGAACTCAGGGATCTGAAAAACTGGGAAAAGTGAGATGGCAAATGTGGCAACTCCAACAATGGTGATAAAGCCAAGGTAGATATTGCAGAAAAATAGGTTGCACATAAATGAGTAGTATACTGGATGGTAGAAGGATGTGGAGATGAGGGTAGCGATGCCAGCATAGTCAAGGCGCAGCATGATGTATGCAAGGCGATGTGAGTGGCATGATAGGAGGTGGCATGTGCTGCTTGCAAGAAAGCAGAACATTGCCCCAGCCAAGAAGGCGAAAAATGGCCATTGTGGAATTGGCTAATGGAGCTATCATATTAGCCACATCATCCTTCATGGCTGACTGTACGTCCACCATATCATGAAGAAATAGTTAGTATTTGTACATAGTTCAACAGAAAATATCTTTTGGGACAATCCCAAATATACCAATATTGCAAGTCATCCTCGAAAAGAGAACTACTAACAAATAGTTAATGCATATGTTGACATGCTAGAAAATTCTACTAAGATAATAACTACAGAAATTGGAAAGTTCCATGATGATTTCATATCAAAGTTTTGATGTAAGATAAGTGTTTATAATATTTTACTTTCTTCATAAAAGTTGTGCTTCATTATCAATCTATTGAGGCAAAAGAACAGAACCTTCTGAAAAATTTATGACATTTACACTAGGACTAGTAACAAAGATCATGTTAGGTTGAGTAGGAATTTTTCAATTTGCAGAATGGGAGAAGTGAGACTGTACCAGAACAGGTATACTAGTGTGATCAGAATGCATAAATCTGCAGGGGGAGACAATTGGATAATAGTTGCAGTAGGTGCCAGCAAGAGAGAGATGGAAGCACATCCATAGAAGCCAAGGATGTCTTCAGTACATCCTTTAATCTCTGCAAATCAGGAGGTGAGGCAATGAAGGAAGACAAGCCACGAGTTCTGACTGAATCCTTTGCAGATCAGCTTTCTTCAATAAATCTGGCAAATGTTGTAATGACTGGAGATCTACAACCTTTAGAACCTTCATTGCGGTGTATATAGTCAATCAAATGCCTGAAATGCCTGAAACATGAATGCATGAGGTGTCAAAACAAAAGGACAGTCTCAAGGTAATAAAAAGAACGTAGTTAATACTATAGTGCACAAAATGTTCATCCATATAGTAGAAAAAGCCAAAAGAAACATCCATACACAGTCAATAGCTCATATCATCAGTCACCTTGATAACTAATCACTCATACCATCATCTGATACTATATAGTTTCTCAACAACTTTCATGGCATTCATGCAGGGCTGTTCCAATCAGAAATACATAGATACAGCAAAAAGTTTCGAGTAAGCAAGTTGATATATAAGATCTGGAAAGTTCAGGTAATCAAGAAAAAGTAAAGGATAGCTACCTCCGTTGAAAAGCAATAAGCTCGTATCTAGGTTAGATAGCTAGAAATGAAGAAAAAGAAGAGACATAGCTGCTGCAAGGACAATACTGACTGACGATTTTGTATTATCATTAATATTTAGTGTGCCGACATAACTTTGCTAGAGTCTTCAATACGAAAGTAATCTTGACTGCATATACCGCAGACAGGGTGGTGAAAAATAGGAAAAGAAACACATAGGGAACTTAAAACAAATGAATATTGGAATACTAACAGTTACAGAAGTTTTCTTTCGAAAAAAAAAAACAAAAGGAAAGAAAAAAAGTAGAGGTAAGGAATAGAGTTAAAGGGACATATAAATTAAAACTAAATATCGACAATCAATAAAATGAAAGGTAGGAGGGAAAAATGGCAAGAAAGACAGCTTAGAAACCATACTAAATTTGAAACTGGAAGCACAATTTTTTTTTACTTTGCTGGCAAGTCATCTGACTATGGAACCATCAAAATATAAATCAATTACTGGTTAATACATCAAATAAGGCTTCCACAATGTTCTAATTTGTTTTTTCCTACTTTCCTCTCAATATAAGATTTCATCACACTCAATGACAACCTATTCCTAATAGTAGCAATCTTGTGGAAGACCTAAAACCAAAGTTCACCTGAATTGTCATCTCTATTTGTTTTGGGCAAAAAAACTGTTATACATCCAAAGAGAACCACTAACTCAAAAAGTCTGATGTCACTAATACCAGATCCATCATAGAATTTCAGTCTATTGACCAAAATAAGCTAATTCTGAAGTGTCTCACCAAATTGGAAAAAGAAATTCCTCCACCAGCCCATCAAGGGTACTAGCTATGTGTTTTTAGCAAACACAAATATCAAAAATCCAGCAACACAATCTATAAAGGTGCAAAAACCCTTGTACCCTATAAACCGCCATAAGTCCAAACCCTAGATACATTGTCCTGCTTTATTATCACATCAATTGGGACAAAGCATAATCTGGATGGTCTTACAACTTTTGACCTTCTCTTTACGCAGCCTAAATTATTATCAATAAACTCTTCTCAGATGTGGCTCGCCAAATATATTGAATTTTTTATTTATGGAACTTAGTGTGCTGAATGAGCAATCGCACAAACATTCTACCCCTTAATTCTTTCTCCCCCTATAACATTATAATCAGGATAAACCATATACCTGTCTCAAGTTTATGATCAATGACATACAATATACCTTCTTCGATACGCAAGATTTTGACATGAATGATGGTTTCCGAAGAAAGGATCGTCCTCAAAAAATATAATTGAATCTGATTAAGAACAAAAATCACACCTTTATCAAAATCTCGGGGAGTCGAGACATTGATGGTCTCATTGGGGATGGTAAAAATGCTGAGAAGGATCTGCTTCAGCGGCCACTCGGAGTGGTAGTAACTCAAGATGTATTCATTGTCCTTGAGGTAGCCGGGCAGGGAATGGTACTCACCAGCTGGTTCTTCACCTTTTTCCACAACTGCCGCCCCTTCCCCTGCTTCCCTTCCGGTAAGGCCCCGGTCCGCGACGACTCCCCGCCCTCCACCGCCATTGCCGGAAGCCCAGACACCAAAAGGAAGACGAAAGTGCTCGCCTTTGAGGCCCAGCGACCACAGATCCGAAGACTCGAATCATAGAAAAGAGAGATGATCTTGGGGGCGATCTCCTCGTTGATGTCGTGTAAAAAGCATGGAGAGCGCCATTGAGACGAAAAGATGCTTCTTTTCTTTCCAAAACCCGAGGAAGGTGAAAATTAAAGAAGGCGTCGTGGTCACTTTTGGGTTCTTTTGCATATAATAAACCCCATAACTTTATAGTTTTCTTACAACCAACTTAATTTTAACACATTATAAATCTGGATATAATTAAATTAGGTTGATGACGATAGGTTATCCTTATAATTAGAAAAAGATATAATTAAATTATCTTTTAAATGAAAAATAATTTATTAAAACCTGTAACGTATTCTCGAGAATCATTCAGGAGGATTGATTTGACTATAATTCGGACGATTTCACATAAATAATGAGTTTTGGTGGACTTACAAGGCGAACATGAAATTTTGGCACATCTGTTCTTGGAGTTTTGAACTAGCATTTGCAATCCTCGTCAAAAATTACTCTACCCACTCATCTACCTGTCTTGTGGTATGGCAGTTCATCCGGGTCCGGCTCATATATAATATCTTATCTGTGAGCGGGTAAAATAAGAAACCTTCGATATGATGCACAAATCATTAAATCAACGGTGTATTGACGGACTACTAAGATCAGCTGCGTGTCCAACATTACGGTCTCTGAGTCGAGACTTCCACGTGTTATAGTAAGCAAATTGTCGACAGGATTTGTCTACGCCTTCGAGCGACAGTTTGGAAAGGAGTTTAAAGTGCTCCAACGACGCACAGAAATAGAGGTAGACAACCCAATACGTGGAAGGTTTGAGATAGCTTTGGAGCAAATGCATCCACGTGCCCGTCAGATCCATGGTATGTCGGTATAATATTGATATCAATCATGATAGGTCACTACGATGTACCGATCAGCGTTTTGCATCATGAACCAATAATATCACGCTACCATATATCGATCGAATCAATCATGAATCGACATCAAACGGTATGACTTTGTACCGATTAATATTTTCTTAGATGTGACGACTCAAAAAATAAACAGAAACATAATGGGTATTGTTGGTGAAATGATGCATCGTGGCTGATGAGTCAACATGGTCTGATCCATGGGTCGATGTTGGGAGTCTTCGATCGATTGAGCTGGTTGCCGAAGTCGGTCAGGCCCTTGCGACGAGGTGTTGATCAGCGTATTTCGGTCCGAACGTCGATTGGTGGCTCGTCGTTGGAACGCCGATCGACGACTCTAAGGTCGGAACGCTCATGGCTCGAGGGTGGCCGCTTTCCTGCAATGATGGTCTTCGTCGGGTGATTGCCGACTATGGCCCATCCGACGAGCAAGTCAGTAGTGGGTTGATCTGTTTATGTTTTTTCCCTCCTGGGTCGGATGTCTGCCAGGGGTTTTTATACTACTGTACGAGGGTCAGTCGTACGCAGAATTGGCGTTGTGACCGATCCTCGAGAGGTGAGATGGTACCTTCGTGCAACCGCCATCCCGAGGTGCGCGGAACGGCTCCATGCAGCATCGTCCTGGGCCTTTCGGGACGGGACGTACCCGGAGACGCCTTGGTACGGGTTATGGCTCAGCGCTTGGGGGTGCTCCTCTTGCTGACTTAGCTGTAACATGGCATGGCATCGATTGTGACGTGGCCTGGACCCAAAATATACATTATCACTTCTACCCCCATCGAGGCGTGTCGTGGGGTCCTTAAGAGGGCAAGGGGCGTGCCTGGGTCGGAATGTCGTGGTATGTGTTGATTGCTTGCAAGGGGAAGCTAGATTGGCTCGTTGTGGGGCAGTTTGGCGGGTGATGCCCTATGCCTTGAGAAGGTTGGCATCGTTGGTCGGGTAGCTGGGCCCAGGCAGGTCACTGGTCAAGGGTCCGAGCTGCGTGACTTGGGAAGATACTGGAATTGTTTGACAGAGTAATTGATTTCGGGCTCAGGTTTGACTGGCAGGTCGCAAGTCGGGGGACCGACCTGGCACGACTCGGGTGAGGACTGGCGAGTCGCAAGTCGGGTAATCGATCTTGCATGACTCGGATGGAGACTGGCGAGTCGCAAGTCGGGGAATCGATCTGGCGCGACTCAAATGGAGACTGGCGAGTCGTAAGTTGGGTAATCGATCTAGCATGACTCGGATGGAGACTAGCGAGTTGCAAGTCAGGTAACCGATCTGGCGCGACTCGAATGGAGGATCGGCGAGTTGCAAGTCGGGTAACTGATCTGGAGTGACTCGGATGGAGGATTGGCGAGTCACAAGTCGGGTAACCGATCTGGCGCGACTCGAATGGAGGATTAGCGAGTTGCAAGTCGGGTAACCGATCTGGAGCGACTCGGATGGAGGATTGGTGAGTCACAAGTCGGGTAACCGATATGACGCGACTCAGATGCAGACTAGCAAGTCGCAAGTCGGGGACCAATCTGGCGCAACTCG
Source organism: Musa itinerans (assembly GCA_001649415.1). Taxonomy (NCBI): domain Eukaryota; kingdom Viridiplantae; phylum Streptophyta; class Magnoliopsida; order Zingiberales; family Musaceae; genus Musa; species Musa itinerans. The sequence continues at coordinate 306,611 of LVTN01000135.1, forward strand.
GGTGAGGACTGGTGAGTCGCAAGTCGGGTCACCGATATGGCGCGACTCGGATGGAGACTGGTGAGTCGCAAGTCGAGGGACCGATATGGCGTGACTTGGATGGAGGACTAGCGAGTCACAAGTCGAGTAATTGATCTAGCGCGACTTGGATGGAGACTGGCAAGTCGCAAGTCGGGTAACCGATCTGGCACAACTCAGATAGAGACTGGCGAGTCGCAAGTCGGGGGACCGATCTGGCGTAACTCGGATAAGGACTGGCGAGTCGCAAGTTGGGTAACCGATCTGGCGTAACTCGGATGGAGACTGGCGAGTCGCAAGTCGAGGAACTAATCTGGCATGACTCGGATGGAGACTGGCGAGTCACAAGTCGGGTAACCGATCTAGCGCAACTCGGATGGAGGACTAGCAAGTCGCAAGTCCGATAACCGATCTAGCGTGGCTCGGATGGAGGACTAGCAAGTCGCAAGTTCGATAACCGATCTAGCATGACTCGGATGGAGGACTGGCGAGTCGTAAGTCGAGTAACTGATCTGGCATGACTCGGATGGAGATTGGTGAGTCGCAAGTCAAGTAACCGATTTGGCACGACTCAGATGCAGACTAGCGAGTCGCAAGTCAGGTAACCGATCTGGTGCGAGTCAGATGGAGATTGGCGAGTCGCAAGTCGAGTAACCGATTTGGCGCGACTTGGATGGAGGACTGGCGAGTCACAAGTTGGGTAACCGATCTGGCACAACTCGAATGGAGACTGGCGAGTCGCAAGTCGGGGAATCGATCTGGTGCGACTTGGATGGAGACTGGCGAGTCGCAAGTTGGGGGACCGATCTAGCGCAACTCAAATGCAGATTGGCTAGTCGCAAGTCGAGTAACCAATCTAGCGCGAGTCGGATGGAGACTGGCAAGTCGTAAGTTAGGTAACCGATTTGGCGCGACTCGGATGGAGGACTAGCGAGTCGCAAGTCGGGTAACTGATCTGGTGGGAGTCGAATGGAGACTGGCGAGTCGCAAGTCGGGTAATCGATTTGGTGCGACTCGGATGGAGACTAGCGAGTTGCAAGTCGGGGGACCGATCTGGCATGACTTGGATAAGGACTGGCAAGTCGCAAGTTGGGTAACCGATATGGCGCGACTCGGATGGAGACTGGTGAGTCGCAAGTCGAGGGACTAATCTGGCGCGACTCGGATGGAGGACTAACGAGTCACAAGTCGGGTAATTGATCTAGCGCGACTCGGATGGAGACTGGTGAGTCACAAGTCGAGTAATCGATCTAGCGTGACTCGGATGGAGATTGGCGAGTCGCAAGTCGGGGGACCGATCTAGCGCCACTCGGATAAGGACTGGTGAGTCGCAAGTCAGGTAACCGATCTAGCGCGACTTGGATGGAGACTAGCGAGCCGCAAGTCAAGTAACCGATCTGGCACGACTCGGATGAAGGACTGGCAAGTTGTAAGTCGGATAACCGATCTGGCATGACTCGGATGGAGGACTGGCGAGTCGTAAGTTGGGTAACCGATCTGACGTGACTCGGATGGAGGACTGGCTAGTTGCAAGTTCTGGCGCAACTCGGATGGAGATTGGTGAGTCGCAAGTCGGGTAACCGATTTGGCACGACTCAGATGCAAACTGGCGAGTCGCAAGTCGAGGACCAATCTAGCGTGACTCGGGTGAGGACTGTTGAGTCGCAAGTCGGGTAACTAATCTGGCGTGACTCGGATGAAGACTAGCGAGTCGCAAGTCGAGAGACCGATCTGCCATGTCTCGGATAAGGACTAGCGAGTCGCAAGTCGGGTAACCGATTTGGCACAACTCGGATGGAGACTAGTGAGTCGCAAGTTGGGTAACTGATCTAGCACGACTCGGATAGAGGACTGGCGAGTTGTAAGTCGGGTAACCGATTTGGCGCGACTCAAATGGAGACTAGCGAGTCGAAAGTCGAGGAACTAATTGGAATGACTCGGATGGAGACTGGCGAGACGCACATCGGGGGACCGATCTGGTGCGACTCAGATGTAGACTGGTGAGTCGCAAGTCGGGTAACCGATCTAGCGTGACTCGGATGGAGACTGGTGAGTTGCAAGTCGGGTAACCGATTTGGCGTGACTTGGATGGAGGACTAGCGAGTCGCAAGTCGGGTAACCGATCTGGCGCGACTCAGATAAGAATTAGGCTTGTGGGCCGAAGAGCTGCACTCGGGCTCAGGCATGAGGGCTGACGCGTCTCGTTAGGTGGCGCGTTGGGGTTTGCATAGGTGCCAGCGCACCATGTGGCGTGCCAGGTGGGGCGGCGAAGGGCCTGGCGGGAAACTTTTCGTCATGGATGGTTTTGGCGGGAAGTCTTTGATGATGCGCTGCTTCTGGCAGGAGCTCCGAGACCGGCGAATCTAAGGGGATCTGAGGAGTCATGATGGATCTTAAATGTTGTGACCATCTCTCTCCTCGAGGAGCCCAATCGTCACCTCGCGGTGAATCAGCCTGCCCTTTATAAGCTTCCTCCAGAATAGTTGCCATCACTTTGCTCAATCCTTCGTCTTGCGGCCCGGCTCCTTCATCTTCTTCTTCCAACCTTGAGGTCGGGATGTCTCCTTCCTCGTCTCTTCTTCTTCGTCTTCCGCTTCCTCGTCTTCTTCTTCTAGGGGCCCGGGGGTTGAGGTTGTCAGTTTATCATCGGGTGGCATGCCTTCAAAGGCCGCAGGGAGTTCTACTGCGATTACAAATCTCAAGTCGTTGCACGATGTAGACTCAATGGTGACTGAGGAACTTTTGGGGGTACTTCGGGATCACTACTGTATCCCGAAGTGCTATGGTGTTTTCGCCCCTCGGCCTGGTTAGCGGCCATACGACTAGTTTCCCGACAGATTCGGGCTAACCATGGGTGCCCTCGAGGCAGGACTGCGGTTCCTGCTGCATCCCATTATCGAGGAGTGCCTCCGTAAGTGGGGTATATCACCGTCCCAGATGGCGCCAAACTCTTGGCACTATCTGGTGGCTTTCCTCGGGGAGTGTCGGGGAGCAGGGATAGAGCCATCCAAGACCCTTTTCCTGGCTTACTTCTATTTGTGTAAGGGGTGATGCGGGTATTACCTGACTACCCGCAATGGTTTTAAGATCAGCGGCGCTCCTTCCAACAAGAAGGTTTGGAAGAGTCGCTTCTTCTTCATCAATTGTAGTCGGGGGTGGGGTTTTAGTACCGGATGGACTTCTCGAACCATCGACAACATCCCCCCATTGCTTTCTATTAGAGAAACAGCAGATGTGAATCAGCTGAGGGGCATCTTGTCCTCTTCTCGGGCAATCAGGGAGATGACCGAGGAGTGGCTGGTCGAGGCGGGACTGAGCCCAGCCACTGGGGGTATGGTTATTCGCATGTTATGGATCATTCGCTCGTCCCGAGCTAGTTGACTGATCGGGCTTTTGCTTACAGAGATGGTGGACCTCCAGTCGGTGAAGAAGACGTCTCATGCCAAGGACGCCGCACTACCATCTCGGGTTGGCGAGGGTTCTGGAGCTGGGGGTGCCTCGCAGAAGGGCACACCAAAAAGGATGTCGAGGTCTCTGGAGGTGGGTCACCCTTAAAAGTAAGCAAAAACTATGGTGCGGAAGACGCGTGCTAGCTCAACTACTCGCAAGAGCACCGCCCTAGAGTCATCCGAGGCTACTCCCCAAGGCGAGGGCTCGAGGAGTGCAAGAGGAAAGGGGGTGGCCAAATCGTCTAGCAGCGACCCCTTAAGGAGGCCTTCGGTGCACCCGAAGTCGATGCGAGACTTGTGTCGTGTTTGCTCTTGGGCCGAAGGCGAGCAGTACCAAGCCCTGAGCATGGCCGACCTTCTTGCTGGGGAGCCGGGAACCCCCTACGCCTCTCGGTGGGTGAGCCTCAAGGCCGACAGTCGTATCTGGGCCGACGGGCAGATCGCCCAAGAGTTTATCTGGGGGGCGCTCCATCTGACAATGGCAAAGGAGCTCTATTGCTCCTCCTCAGAGCTGCTGATGGACTAGGCGGCCAAGTCGTTCATTTGGGTAAGTAGTGTTGCTTTTCTCTTGTTCGGTCCTTCCTTCCATGGATTCTGACTTCGACCTTTGCGTAGGGCCAGCATTATTCCATGGCGCTAATCGATCGTGTCCGGGATGCCGAAAGGGTGATCGAGCACCTCTCGGACTTCAACTCTGCTCTTCGCATGGAGATCTTGGAGCTGAAGGTCGGGACGGGCCCGGAGGCCATCGCCGCGGCCGAACAGCGTGCCTCAGCTTTGGACAAAGAGGTGAACCATCTGAAGGCCAAGCTGGAGGAAAGCTGGGCCCGTGCACGGACGCTTACGACGAGCTATAGACCCTCTCCTGGGACGTTGGGTCTTCCAGATCCTCCGCTTGGGCTACTAAGGAGATTTTGAAGGAGGAGCGACTGGCGCTGCTCGAGAAGATCGAGGGGGCGATTGCTTAGTACAAGTCATCCACCGGGTTTGAGTGCAGCCTGGTGAGGTCGGGGCGGGTGACATATAAGTTCGGGTATCGGGTGGCTTACGCTCATTTTCGAGCGAGGTACTCGGACCTAGAACTGGAGTTGGACCCGTTCGCCGACTAGCCGGAGGATCAGAACGTCGACATGCCGATGGGCGTCCCCTTTGATGACGGTTTCGAGACTCCCCATATGAATTAAGGGCTGCATTATTATTATTATTATTTGCTTTGGTCGGGTTGAATTTTGAAACTGTATCGCCCGACCACAATGTGTACTTTTTGTTAATGAAAAAACTATTGTTTTGGAATCCTGTCTTCTTGTCTTTCCTAGTTGTGAATGTTCATGCTTCTTTCAACTAATAACACATGTTTTTTTGGCACCTTGACCTGTGTCCTTTACGGATAGAACTTCTTTAAATTTGTCACATTCCATGTCCTCAGTAGAGGATTTCCTTCCATAGTCTCGAGTCGGTAGGTCCCTTCTCGAACCACGTCGTAGACCCGATAGGGGCCTTCCTGGTTCGACACGAGTTTTCCCTTCACTCGGGTCGGGTTGCTCACCTCCTTTCGAAGGACGAGGTCCCTGACCTTGATCGGTGTGAACGAACTTTGCGGTTGTACATCTGAGTCGTAGCCTTTTTGTATGCCAAGGTACGTAGGTGTGCCTTGGCTCTTCCTTCTTCAAAGAGATTTAGGTTTGCTCATAGGCCCTCCTTGGAGTCATCTCGTTCGTAGTTGGTGGTGCGCAAGGTTAGGAACACCATCTCAGGTGGGAGGACTGCTTTGGTCCCGAATGCCAGGTTAAATAGAGACTCCCCTGAGGCAGTTTTGGGAGTCGTTTGCATTGCTCATAGGATGCTAGGGAGCTCGTCCACCCAGGCTTCGTGCGCATCCAAGACCCTCTTCTTGAGGCCCTCCAAAATCGCCTAATTCATTACTTAGGTCTGATTATTAGTTTGGGGGTGCGCGACTGAGCTGAACTTCAATTGTATCACATATGATTGGCAAACGGCTTTGAACTTAGCATTGTTGAATTGAGCCCCGTTGTCGGTGACGATAGCCCTCAGGATCCCGAACCGGGTAATAATGTTCTTCCACGTGAAGCTTTGAACTTGTTTCTTGGTAATGGAGGCTAAGGGTTCGGCTTCAACCCACTTTGTGAAGTAGTCAACCCCGACTATAAGAAAGCACTGTTGTCTTGAAGCTGAAGGAAAAGGTCTGAGGGGATCAAGTCCCCAATGGGCGAAGGGCCAGGCCGCCTCCATCGTGTTAAGAGGGACTAGTGGCTGGTGTTGCAGTCGGGCATGCCTTTGACACTGTTGGCACCACTACACATACGATATAGTGTCTTGGAGCATGGTTAGCCAGTAGTACCCCTATCTGAGAGTCTTGAAGGCTAAGGTTCATCCCCTGATGTGCTACCTACAAATTCCCTCATGGAGTTCAGCGAGGACCGTTTCAGCTTCTGATGGCACGAGGCAACGCAAGAGAGGTTGAGAGAAAGCCCAGTGGTACAGTATCCCACTTACCACGCAGTACTAGGCTTGGGTTTGCCTCAGTCATTTTGCGACCATCGGGTTGTCGGGCTTCATCCCATCCTTCTTGAAGCGAAGGATCTCTTCCATCCAGTTTGGCGAGACTTCTGTTTCAGCGACCTCGTGAGTCGGTATTGTCGGTGCCATTACAGATTCAATTGCGGGGTTACTGCCAAGCTATGAGCGGAAGCTGATCTGGCCAACGCATCGGCTTGTGTGTTCTATGCCCGACGTACTCTAGTGACCGAGAGGTAGTTGAAGCGATGGGTGTGCCGTTTTTCTTCTTTCAGGTATAACGCCATCGTTGGGTCCCGAGCTTTGTAGCTCCCGTTGACGTGTCCCGTCATTAGTTGGGAGTTACTGAAGAGTTCGAGGTTGCTCATATGCATCTCTAGAGCGAGGCACAAGCTGTGAAGTAGCACCTCGTACTCGGCCTCATTATTGGTGGCCTGGAATTGTAATCGAAGCGATCTCTCGTAGGTTTCTCCGGACGGGCCCTCGAGGATAAGTCCGACCCCGGCTGCTTTGGCAGTGGTCGAGCCGTCCACATGCAGGGTCCATGTGCTCTCGTTGTTCTCTTATCCAATAGCATGATCTTCAGGAGTTAACTTGGAGATGAAGTTAGCCAGTACCTGAGCTTTGATGGCGGTTCTAGGGGAGTACTAGATGTCGAATTCGCCGAGCTCGATCGACCATCGTAATATTTGACCCGACGAGTCAAATTTGGAAAGGATTTGCCGCAACGATTGGTTGGTAATCACTTTGATTGTGTGAGCTTGGAAATATGGTCACATCTTTCGGGCCTTCTTCATCAGTGCGAGGGTCAACTTCTCGATCAGGGAATACCGCACCTCGGGCCCGACGAGGACGTGGCTGACATAATAGACAGGTTGTTGTGTTGGTGGCATTTCTTGAACTAACACCGAGCTGACTGCCTATGCCAAGGCCGCCAGGTAGTGACCGAGGGTCTCGCCTGGCTCAAGTGAGGTGAGTCAGGGTAAGCGAGCGAGGCACGCCTTTAACTTTTTGAAGGCTTCGTCGCATTCCGAGGTCCATGTGAAGTCGTCGGTCTGCCACAGAGCCCGAAAGAAGAGGAGGCACTTGTCGCCTGATCGTGACACGAACCTATTGAGTGCCGCCAACTTCTCGGCGAGGTGCTGCACCTCCTTGATCGAGCGGGGGAGATGCATCTCGGTTATGGCCCGAACCTTTTTCGAGTTGACATCTATCCCTCTCCAGTGGATGACAAAACTGAGGAATTTTCTTGAGCTGACCCCGAAGACGTACTTCACGGGATTCAGATGCATGTTGAACCGCTTGAGCATTTGGAATGTCTCCGCCAGGTCGGCCAGGTGTGTGCTTGCAGTCCTGCTCTTCACGATTATGTCATCCACATAAACTTCCATGTTCTTCCCGAGCTGATGCTTAAATAGGTTATCGACCATTCTTTGGTAAGTCGCCCCAGCGTTCTTTAGGCCGAAAGACATTACTTTGTAGCAATACACTCCTCTGTTGGTGATGAAGGCAGTGTTCTCTTGATCTTGAGGTGCCATCCAGATTTGGTTGTAGCCCAAGAATGCGTCCATAAACATAAGGAGTTTATAGCCTGTGGTGGCATCGATTAGTTGGTCTATCCTGGGAAGTGGATAGCAGTCTTTGGGGCATGCCTGATTGAGATCGGTGTAGTCAACGCACATCCTCTAGCTTCCATTAGGTTTTTTAACGAGGACTACATTTGACAGCCACCTAAGGCTATTTCACCTTGGTGATAAATCCTACCACTTTAAGGCAGTCGACCTCGTTGTCGATCACCTTCTGTTAGTCGGGAGCGAACTTCCTTAGCCTTTGCTTCATCGGCCTAGCTTCGGGGTCGATGTTGAGCTGGTGCTGGGTTACCCCCAAGTCGATCCCGGGCATCTCCTTGGGGGACCATGCAAACACATCAGCATTTTCCCTCAGGAAATCGATGAGCTGGAGTTGATTTGCTTCGGGGAGTGTCATCTCGATTTTCACAGTCAAATCGGGTCGGTTCCTTTTTAGGGGTACCTCAGTGAGTTGCTCGGGGGGCTCCAGCTACATCGGTGCCACGGGTCCTTCGCGGGGATCCGGGACTTGACGGGGGCGTGACTTCTCCGGGAGAGTAACCGCTGTAAGATAGCATCGCCTTGATTCTCCCGGATCGCTTCGGGATTCCCCGATCCCTGCCGAAGTTGGGAACTTGATAGCTCGGTGGTAGGTGGACACCACTGCTTTCAACTTGTTAAGCATCGGTCGGCCGAGGATGACGTTGTAGGGCGAGGGTAGATCGACTACCATGAAGGTAGTCATTATCGTCTTGGCTCTCGGCTCTTCCCTGATGGTGACAGAAAAGATGGTGGTCCCGAGCGGGGAGATAGAATCCCCTGTGAATCCAGTGAATGCTGATGCCATGGGGGTGATGTCCTCCTTGGTTAAGCGGAGCTTCTAAAGGCATTGAGGTATAGCACGTCGGCAGAGCTCCCAGTGTCGACCATTACTCTTTTGACCCAAACATTGGCGATCCAAATGGAGATCACCAAAGCATCGTCGTGATGGGAGCGCTCGACCTCTTCGGCTCCGAAAGTGATTTTAGGCTCAAGCTCAGGTCGGGGATGTTTCTCGACCGCGCTCCGGGCGTAAGCCTTCCTCACTATTAAGCTACTGCCGCCGGCTATCGGTCCTCTGGAGATGATGTCGATCTGTCTTTCGACGGGTCCCCTGGGGCATGGAATTGCTTCCCAGGGTTCCTTGAGATAGCGCCCGAGATGACCTCTTCGGATCAGGTCCTCGATTTGATTCTTGATGTCGCGGTAGTCTTCCGTGTTATGGCCGTAGTCTCAGTGGAACCTGCAATATTTGGACCGGTCTTTGTGAGTAGCTTTCATGGGGTTGGGCTGTCGCAAGAGGCCCTTCTCCTTGATTTGGAGGAAGATCTCGGTACAGGATGTGTTCAGAGGGAAAGGCGGGGGCCTTGGGAGCAGCAGCTCTTGTCGGTCGAGCCTCCGGTAGGGTTGCATCGGGGCAGTTGAGGTCATTCCTCGGGATTGTTCTGCCCTTGGCCTTTTTCCGTCCATGGGTTTTCTCGCCACCAGAGCTTCGACGGCGATGTACTGGTTGGCGCGCTAGAGCATCTCGGGGATGGTTGATGGCGGTTTCTCGATTAAAGACCAAAAGAGCCTTGAAGGCTTCAAACCTATCAGAAATGCCTGCATGATTAAAGAGGCCTGAGCGTCTGGGAATCCCTGGATTTCAGTGGCGAAATGTGCCACAAACTGAGAGAGTGACTCGTCTTCGCGCTGGGACAACGCGAGCAAGGTGGCCATGGAAGGCCTTGGTCGCACGCTGGTAAGGAAATTCTACTCGAACTCCCTTGCGAGTTGGTCGAAAGATGAGATCGAGGATGGGCGTAGCCGATGTTGGGAAATCTTGGGGGCGACATCACATGCGCAGCGGAAGAATAAGAAAACAAAATCCTTGATTTTCAAATAGATGTTCGTCGTCGTGCGAAGATTGGTGCGCATAATCCACAAAACTTAAAACTGTGTATAGAGTAGATTGTGTTACATAGGGAGATCGTATATCCTTGTTTTCTTGCAGATCTTTAGGAAAGGGTGAAGGAGGTCAAGCGTCCTCCTCTCTAGCGGTGATCCACACGGTAGGGCTGCGACGACGCTCCTCAAAACTCCAGGCCTACTCTGAGGTGGAGAGGGGGAGGAGAATAGGAGAGGCAAGCAAAGGCTCTAGCTTATGAGGCTCTGAATCCCTCATATTTATAGAGGTCCCCTGTCAAACCCTAATGGATCCTCCCCTAGTGGGTATTGGATCTGTATCCAATAATCCAACCTTTTAGATTAGTGGATCTCTATCCAATAATCTCTCATGGGCTCTTATTGGATCTCGTCCATGGGATCCAATAATTCATGGGCTTATTGGATATCCAATAAGACAAGGGCTCCGTCGGATATCTCATATTCGAACCTCTACTCATCGCAATGCCTACTATATGTATGTGACCCTCTAGGCCCAATATCGAGCTGGCCGTGAGTCATATCAAAACTCCTTCTAACTTAGTGAATTATTATCTCTATAATAATTCACTCGACTCATCGACTACGGATGTACTAGGCCACTACGCCGTAGTCCCCAGACGATACAGGGGAATCCAATCCATTGAACCTGTCTGTCCTCAGTTACCGTGTACCTATAGTC
>LVTN01000135.1:317450-339339 GCA_001649415.1 Musa itinerans
ACATATATATACATACATATATATATATGTATATATATATATACATATATATATATATATATGTATATATGTATATATATATATATATATACATATATATGTATATATATATATATGCAATAGTTATAAAGTGATATATGCCAAAATATAATAAGAAAAAAGATTATGTATCAAGTCACATGTGCCATCACTCACATGATTGGCATTCTGTATCAAGTCACACGTGCCATCACTCACGTGATTGGCTTACTGTGCACCTATGACTAGCAGCCGATTGAACCACACTCGTTTCAGTCCTCTGAATGTGGTCGGGAATGCCCGACACATCAGGGCATCGGAGATGCCATAGAGGGCCATTTGAGCCCGAAACACAAGGATGTGCTCTATGGGGTCGGAGCCGCCGTCGTATGTCTGCAATGCCGGTAACTTGAAGTTGAGGGGTATAGGCTTGTCTTATTTTTCCTGAGTAAAGGGGGATCCACCTGAGTTGCCTTCGCCCGTCTCACCCTGCAACTTCTGGAACTCGCGTTGGAACTCATCCAGGCGTTGGTTGACCCGGGATAGTTGGATCCTGAACGAGTCATTTGTCGAGTCGGATGATATGGTAGTAGGCTCGGAGTTGGGGGAAGTGATTTGGCAGGAAGTGGGTATGCTCTGCTCGGGCATGCCTCTTGGGTTCGTCGTTTGCTCTCGGGCTTCTCTTGTCTCGACTTGCTCCTTGCTCGGCTTTTGTCATGTCAGGTTGATCATGAGAGTTGCTAGCCACATGATTTGGGGAACGAGTGGGACGTTCATTTGCATCATTCCCTCCATTGCCTATAACTTGCTTAGCTAGGCCGAGGAACGCCTTAGGTGAAACGACCGAAGGTCCCATGGTAAGTCCGGGGGGTGAGAACCCTAGGTTGTTGAACAGGCGCCAGTAGAGATCTAGCGTCGAGGCCGGATCTCCCCGTCTCTGTGGACGGGGAGGGGCTGATCTCCAGGCCCGATAGAGAGGTGATCGGCTGGTGGTTCTCCTTCAGGGAGAGCTTCTGCGGGATGCTCCTGCGACATGACCCTCCTTCTAGCTCCAAAAATGTTTGTGAACTGATGCGCCGTGGCTGATGAGTCAGCACGGCCTGGTCCATGGGTCGATGTCGAGAGTCTTCGGTCGGCTGAGCTGGTTGCCGAGGTCAGTCGGGCCCTTGCAATGGGGTGTTGATAAGCGTCTTTCGGTCTGGACGCCGGTTGGTGGCTCGTTGTTGGAACATCGATTGACGACTCTAAGGTCGAAACGCTCGTGGCTCAGGGGTGCTTGCTTTCCTGCAAGGATGGCCTTCCGACGAGTAAGTTAGTAGTGGGTTGATCTGTTTATGTTTTTATCCCCCTGGGCCGGATGTCGACTAGAGGTTTTTATACTACTGTACGAGGGTCGGTCGTACGTGGATTTGGTGTGGTGACCGATCCTCGAGAGGTGAGATGGTACCTTCGTGCGGCCGCCGTCCCGGGGTGTGTGGAACGGGCGCCATGCGACGCCGTCCTAGGCCTTTCGGGACGGGACGTACCGAGAGACGCCTTGGTATGGGTTCTAGCTTAGCGCTTGGGGGTGCTCCTCTTGCTAACTTGGTTGTAACGTGGCGTGGCGTTGATCATGACGTGGCCTGGACCCAAAATATACCTTATCAGGTATCGTACTTAAGTGTCACTATCTATTATTTAAATACTTTAAACCATATTATAGAAGTAGTATATCTATTTCCTATTTTTATATGGATTTTGCGGTATTCTTTTTAATTGTATTATCGATTTTATTCTATTTATTTTTATATTTTTAATCAAATATAGCATAAAATGTTAGCAAAATACTTTATAAATTGAATATGCAACTGAATATAAAATTATCATCGACCATAATTATTCAATAATAAATTTTTGGATGAAGAATATTGGACTCCTGATGCACTCAAGAACAATTAATGTCTTGTGATGGATAATCAAGTTAGAACCCAATTTATTATAATTCATAAAATACTTAATATATTATCTTTGATACTTTCATCCATCATCAAAGCAATTTAAGATATTTTGAGGTAACCTCCACCACTATATGACCAATAAAAAATATTTTATTTGATCATTGATACTATATAACTTATATCATCATTATCATGATAATAATGCAATTGAAACCATCCAATTAGACATATGGTCCATATTTATTGTGGAATTCCAATAATGACATGTATAAAAATTTTCGAACATACTAAAAAGATAAAAATAAGAAAAAATAATAATGCCTAAAATATCGATCTGATTGTGATTACTAGACTCGCTCAAACAAAGCAGAATGTTCAAAATCTCATCTGTATTTGATGTTTAATTTAATAATATAATAAGTGCTAACTAGCTTAGTGTGAAAAGACATTGTAATATATATATATATATATATATATTATATATATATATATATATATATATATATATATATATATATATATATATATATATATATATATATATATATATATATATATATATATATATAACTCAAGCGCAAGATTAGATTGGGTTATAGTTAATCTTCTTTGAAAAAATGATTGATAAATAGATTAAAAAAATGTATAGTTTCAATTGTCTAAAAACAATCTATAATTTGCTTGAGTGACCTTTTCTAAACTATGCATGTCTGTAACGTGGAGAACAGGAGCTGTTTTAGGAGATGCATAAAGCAACAAATCACCAAATTGCAGAGATCCTTTAATTGGTTTATATGTCGCATCACATCTCAAGTTCAATAGCTTGTTTTAGATATCAATAAAACAACAAAATTACCAAAATTTGAGAAGATCCATTGATTGGCCTACTACTGTGTCACATGTCCAACTTTAATTCAACGACTCCTTGGACATACTTGTTCTATGTCTTTCTAAACGATATCTATCTCATGTCAACACTTGGTCTTGAAAGAAAAGATATATGTATATAAACATGATTAGATCTCATAAAGAAATCATAGGTTGATGAGTTTCAGTATTAATATTATAATAGTCAAAAGTATGTAATGTCAAATTTCATTAAATCAAAGTGATTTTTATATTCTTCTAAACTGGAATTCCAAAAATTACAAATGTGTATGCATATTACTTGAGAATAAGTGATGATAATATCCTGAACCACTTATCAAGAATAATTTAAAATCTCATCTAATAAATTTAATATATGAATCATAAATTTAATTTAGTAGTGAAAAAATAATATCCATAAATATTGATTTAAGTGATATATAAAAAAATAAGTGTTCGATATTCTAATCGGCATGATAATAATATATCATCTATTTATTTGATAACTGAAGTTTCAAACTCATGAAAGATTGAAGCTTCCAAATCTTGTTCAGTAAAATTATACTCAAAATATTTGTTTAATAATATTAAGCCTAAAGTATTGATCATCTGTCACATCTACAAATTAAGGACACAAAATCTCATTTAGCGATTAAGGGTTAAAGACTCGTTTAATAAATTTTATATTTAAAATATTCTTTTGATCGTGACATGCAAAACCTATTGATAATAAATCTAAAACAATATAATACTCATAAGAACAATTATTATATTATTATAATACAGTAATACGTTATTTCATATGAGTTATTCGGATGGATACATGAGAATGGTATTAATATTTAATTAATATTAAACAGTGTACCGAAATTTACAAGGGTGAGTATGCTATTGACAAACCTTTAAAGAATATATATGTAAAAAAAAAAATACCATTAAGCACAAAGAAGTATTTTACATGATAGCCTTCTTTTAAAAAAAGGGCCTCACAAAAGCACCCCTATTTCATTCCGCCCCCTCCTCTCCGATCGCTTCTGGGCTCGACTTCTCTTCTCTTCGAACCCTCCTCCTTGCCCCCAATTCGATCGATTCTTGCCCATCTCGATCCGATCGCTTCCCCCTCCCTTCGCCTCTCCCTCCCCGATTCAATCCCCCGGCGCTCCGCATGGCGGAAGACGAGGACTGCCCGTCGTCGAGCGATGTGGAGGAAGACGATTGCTACATCACTGACCAGGAAGACGCCATCGAGGAGAACGTCCTCCAGGGTCTCGAGGACGGGCGCGAAGAGGACTGCCACTGGTCGCTCTCCTCGGTATCGGCGCCTTCTCTCTCTCTTACCCGACTCCGGATTGGTTCTTGGTGCCCCCCTAGGGTTTCAGCGATCTCGAATCTCTCGGAGTGGATCTCTTGTGAATGGCTTCTCAATCGTTCTGTTTTCTCGTTTGTCTTATTGATTTCAATCCGTATTTTGGAAAAGAAAAAAATTAGTTTTCAGTCCTTGGACACGGATGGTTTTCTCGTGAAAGCATTGAGATTATCTGCGTATGACCACGAGAGAAAGAAGTTTGTTGTTAGCGGAAATTCGAAAGCTTTGTTCTTTTTGCTTAGGAATTTTATCTTTTATCTCTCTTTGAGTGATGGATTTCTCTAGTTTGTTCATCCCATGTCGCAGGTTATCACAAAAGAGTCTCTCTTGGCAGCTCAGGTAAACTTATTTTGCTCAGAATCATGTGGATCTATGTGGAGCATAGTCGAATTGCTCTGAGTGATTCGTTCTTCTTGTAGAAGGAGGATCTGCGAAAGGTGATGGAGTTGTTGGTGCTGAAAGAACAGCATGCGAGGACCCTGTTGATTCATTACCGCTGGGATGTCGAGAGAATCTTTGAACTGCTCGATCAGAAGGGAAGGGAGCGATTGTTCTCAGAAGCAGGAGTGACGATTGTCGAGAATAAAGGCTTGTCTGCTTCATCAAGTTCATGCACGTGTAATGTCTGTTTCGAGAGCTTTCCTCCAAGTGCAGTCACTGAGATGGACTGTGGGCACAGTTTCTGCAATGATTGTAAGTTTTCTGACGTCCATATGGTTTCAAGCATAGGTGTTTGAATGACATCAAATCACCTTCACTGTAAAATGTATTTCCAGAATTGTCTCTATCTATCTTTAAGATAACATTCACATTATCTTCTTCATAAATTTGCTTGGTTCTGCTTGTTGCTAAATTGTAAAATTTAAAACAATGAGCAATTTCACATATGCTTTCTCAGGTATATAAATGAAAGAAATCATCACACTTAACATTTCACACGTATGCATTAAAGGATACTTACAGTTAATATTTTGCATAGACATTGAAAAGGGTACTGCCTCCTACAATTATCTGTCATTGTAGTCGCAAGTACTTGTTTACATCTGGAGTAAACATAGAGTTAGGGTCTTTTGAGGTACATATACAACATTTTGGACTCAAATGTGCAAATCATTAGAAATATGCCTCAGAAGTACATTAACAGTGCGTTTGTTTGCATCAGCTAGTAATAGTAAACCTGGTTCTAGAGGATCATCATTCTTCATGGACTAGCTGTGAATTTGTATCCTTGTTGAAAATTTTGAACCACCTAATTGACGCCCATTGACTACTATCATCTAGTTAACTAGCTCTTTTTTTTTTTCTCCTCGTTGGCTTCCATTGGATTGTTTAACTTTGATTTATAAACCAGACTTTCTTTTTCTATAAGGTTTTAAATTGTACTCTATATGCATTTATCTGAGCCACTAATATGGTTTTATGTTTAATGGTTTAGGTTGGACAGAGCATTTTATTGTCAAGATAAATGACGGGCAAAGTCGTCGCATTAGGTGCATGGCACCCAAGTGCAGTGCTGTTTGTGATGAGGCAGTTATAAGGAATTTGGTCAGTGCAAAACATCCAGATATTGCTGATCGTTTTGATCGATTCCTACTTGAATCATATATTGAAGACAACAATAAGGTGAAGTGGTGCCCCAGCGTTCCACATTGTGGCAATGCAATACGTGTTGAGGGTGATATTTATTGTGAGGTCGAATGTACTTGTGGGATACAATTTTGTTTCAGTTGCTTATCAGAAGCACACTCGCCTTGTTCATGCTTGATGTGGGAGCTATGGACCAAGAAATGCCAGGATGAATCAGAAACTGTTAATTGGATAACAGTAAACACAAAACCCTGCCCAAAATGTCACAAACCAGTTGAAAAGAATGGTGGCTGTAACCTAGTTGCATGTATATGTGGGCAAGCTTTTTGGTGAGGATTTTCTTCTTTATTGGTGCTTATGTTGGTCATTCTGCGAGTTTTATCGTGTTTTTAACCCTTTTAGTAGACTCAGATTCATTCATTATAGCTTGCATCTGATCTTAGTCTGCATTTTTATTGCTGTATGCATAATTTTTTTAGTGCCCTTTCCATTGAGTTTTAGTGCTAGGTACCTTATGCTATTCCAGACTGATAAAATACTTGGGTTCTTTTTGCTATGGTTACTTTATTTCGGATGATATATTGTGATGTTGCCCCAAATAGATCTCTCATTGCTGACTATTCTACATCTATGCTTAAATCTTTGATTAAACTTGAAATAGAAAAAGGTTTAAGGTAATCTAGTTAGGCGTCTTGTTCCTAATAGATCCATGAACCAAACAATTCTTACCTATGTATACCAATGTTGTGACTGAGTTGACTCAGTTTGCCATGGTAGAATATCCTTTACAGCTGTATAATCTAACCTGTGATAGCTTTGGATATGCAGCATCTTTTCCCTTCCTCCTCTCATCATTTTCAAGTGTCTACCACATATGACTGCCGTTTGCTATTCTGCTCCTGGTCTCCTTATCCGTTTCCTCCTGCAACTTCTGCAGATGTCTGTCACTGCTGCTGCTGCCTTTCTATCCTCACCTTCTCTTTTTCTTCCTCCTACAATAAGAATTGGAGAAAAAGAATTATGATATTTTCATTCATGTTAACATATCATGGGGTTTCTTTGAAGTCCCTCAAAATTGGGTTTCAGTGTCCAATGGTCTTTTCCTTAAATTGTATTACTTGGTTTAGATATTAGGTTTGATGGTTATGGTACACAGTGGGAGAAATAATTGTCAGAGGTATGCTTTTGCTTGCTTATCTTTGTCAGTGAAAAATTGAAGTATTTGATATTTTTTGCCATTTGGATTCTCAAATTTCCCAGAATTTGTTGGAATAGGAATCCTATGAACTCTTCTTTCCAGGCACTGCTTGTAGTTATCCATTTAGCCATAAGTTCTAGGACCTATTTCTTTTAAGCCTATATTTAATCTACAAAAATGTGGAAATCTATAACAGATATGCCAATAATCACTATATATTGCAGTGTAGATCTTATTAATTTTCAGTGAAAAATGTGGTGAAATCTGTACATTTCTAATTTTAAATCGTCATTTTTAGTTGCTTTTCTTTTGAGGTTTTAGAGTCTATTTGAGCTAAATTATATGTTATTTTCAGCGTTCCTGTGAGACAAACTATTAAACCTTGGAGAACTTATTTTTGCTTGGAAATGCTATGATGAATTTATCATGTAATATTGATATATAATAGTCTTGTTATGACTTTTTCTCAGGACTGGCCTTCATATGGCTAGTCATCTAGTTTAACTTAGATTTCTTTAGTTTTCTATGTGTAGAGTTGAAGGCATCATTAGAGATCTCGAGACTTTCATTTTTTTCGTCTTCTTTCTGTTCTTTTTTTCTGAAGCCTTTTAACTTGATCCTGTTGGTACCTACCAAAAGTGATGTAGGAAAATCAAATATGTTTAAAGGTGTGAAATACAATTATGTACTTGCATATGCAAACACTGGAAGGATGGTTCAAGTACTTGCAAGGTTGCGTAGAGGCATTCTAGACCAGTGTTCATTGGATTTGGATCAATTTTGGTATTAGCCATTTTATTTAAGTTTGGAATTGGTCTGTATTGGCTGGATCAACCTAATTAGCTCATGGATCCGGTCTTTCTTTAAATAACTAGAACCTAAAAGTTAGCTGGAATCTGTGGGAACTTGCTCATGATCTGCCAGGATTAGCTTGACTAGGGTAATTGGTTGGAGTGC
Source organism: Musa itinerans (assembly GCA_001649415.1). NCBI lineage: Eukaryota > Viridiplantae > Streptophyta > Magnoliopsida > Zingiberales > Musaceae > Musa > Musa itinerans. The sequence continues at coordinate 325,381 of LVTN01000135.1, forward strand.
TGAGATGACTTTGAAGTCAGCTGAGACATGCAAGACGGCCAGGTGTGCCCAAAATTGGTCATTTCAACTATTTGTGACCAATGCTAATGATTCTAAGATCTAGTAATCAGCATTATACTTGACAGATCTTGATCTAGATCATTCAAAGTGGATTGGCAATCAGTTGATCCTGCAAACTGTGTGGCAGGCAGAGATTTTTATTGAATTAAAATTCCTATATCACACAGATCAAAAGTCCTTTGCCTTCAAAATTTTCACTTAAAGATGCTATCCAAAAGTCGTGGTAGAACATCAAATGAAGACAATCATTATTAAGATGTTATAAAAAATCTTCTTGAATTTTTAATAGTCAGAATCCCAAAGTAGGAGCTGTTATAGTTTGTGCATACCAGAATATTCATATCCATTTACTGGGATTGATGGCAACTAATTAAATTCATCGACTTGTCGTTAAAAATACTATGATTTACTTTCTATTTTTGATAATCTCGTTGCTTGCAGTTGACATCAGGACAAACCTGAGTAAATAAGATAATGGCCATGGGAATCTCTAGGTTAGTCATCCACACAAGTAAAAAAGAAATCAGATCATTGAAACTATGTTTTGAACAAGACAATGATTTACATCTAGATCTTAAGACATGATCGAGTCACAGAGTTGTTTGACTTAGCCAAAGACAAATATGTTCAAATTTTTTGATTCGTGAAAAGTTACATATGATAGTTTTATGTTATGTATATCTACATCATCTGGTATTTGGAGCCTAATTAGCTCGATCATTTTAATCAAATTCTATAGGCTTCTCATAGATCCATGAAAACTGCTGCTTCATGGAATGTGGACAAGTCAGGTACAGATAGTAAGGAATATAGTTAGGGACATTGCGGAAGCATATCCTGAATAATGTAGAGGGTTGCTTTATAAATCATAAAAAGTTAAAAACAAAGTTAGGTTGGAAATTACGAAGATTTTTGTTTAGGACATTTTACAAACTCATAGGTCTGTGAAACAATTTGAAGTTTCATTCATTTTACATCAAAAAGTGTCCAGAATAGAGGATTTGTTGTGCAGACCGATAAATTGGAATTGTACTACCATCCAGAAAATTGAAGAGCAGAGCTTGCTATTTTTGGGTATTGTAATCAATTGTTCTTTTTTGTTTTCTGAATTAAACTTGTGTTCGTTTTTCTTCGTGTCTACATTAGAATATTATTGTTCTCTGGGGATTACCCAACATTTTGTGTCATATCACACTGAAAGTTTTGTATGTCATTGCCAATGATACAGTGCATAATGATACATCTCTGGTGCTTGCACTTGTTTTGTTCCGTACTATGTCATTGTAGTTCATGGTGTGTGAATTCAATCTAATAGGTATTGTTTTTACCTTGGTAGACAATTTCTAAGATTTTACTATTCCACTTTATTGTGTTTTAACCTGGATATTTCAATATATAGAATGGACCTGATATAATTTAGTGGATCTATCTAATGCATAATGCATTATATTTCTTGATGAAGTTCAAATTTTTGTTGTACCACTACTGAGTTTTAAACTTTGATACTCAACATTTTATATGCATGAACCCAGTAGTCAACTATGTTTCTCCCTCAGGGGGGTACTGTTCTATTATTCCCTGGAGAGACATTGTGTTTTCGTCTGGTTCACTGTACAATGGTTGCTTCTGTGGTTCAATTTTGACAAAAAAAAAGTCTGCAGACATTGATTGTTTTGAGCTTTTTGGCTTGTTTACCTTTCTACTGTTTTAGTGAAAACAAATTTAGAACCTTTGGACATCGAAGCTTTGATCAAGTCTTCTAATGCGTGAAGCTTTCTTTGTTTCATTTGATTTTATGGTCTTTAACAGTTGGTTATGTGGTGGTGCTACTGGAAGAGATCATACATGGTCTAGCATCAGTGGTCACAGTTGTGGTCGCTTCAAAGACGACCAAGCAAAGAGGACCGAGCGTGCAAGACGTGACCTTTACCGTTATATGCACTATCATAATCGGTACAAGGCTCATACAGATTCTCTCAAGCAGGAAAGCAATCTCAAGGAAACCATTCAGGGAAAGATTTCCATTTCAGAGAACAAGGAATCCAAAATCAAAGATTACACTTGGGTGATAAATGGATTGAATAGGCTCTTCAGATCAAGACGTGTTTTGTCATATTCGTATCCATTTGCGTTCTACATGTTTGGGGATGAACTCTTTAAGGATGAGATGACACCACAGGAAAGAGACATGAAGCAGAACTTATTTGAGGACCAGCAGCAACAGCTAGAGGCTAATGTGGAGAAACTCTCTATGTTTCTGGAGAAAGATTTTCAGCACTTTTCAGATGATGAGGTCATGGACATTATGCGGCATGTCATCAATCTGTCTAACGTTGTTGATAGACTTTGCAAACAGATGTAAGCACATGCTTTACAAGTGTTTGGCTTTATTGCTTATGCATAATGATATAATTGTCCTTGAAGGTACCAATGCATCGAGAATGACTTATTGTACCCCCTTCAACGTGCCACTCATAATATCGCTCCTTATAAATCAAAAGGTCTTGAGAGGGCATCAGAATTATCCGTGTGCTGGGATTCTGACCAAAGCTTGACGAGCACGAAGACTAGTCATGATGACAACTGTGCGCAATTGGGTTCAGCTCAAAATGGAATTGGTACAACTTTTACCTGTCTAGCTCATTATAATGAATTTTGTTCAACCGATTATCCAAATTAGAAGTTTTGATGCCACTGTCTCCTTTCACATCTCTCTCTCTCTCTCTCTCTCTCTCTCTCTCTCTCTCTCTTTGTACAGTTGCAAAATTGACGTAATTTTATTCTCAATAGTTATTGCAGATGGAATTAGAGTTGGTCCCTAAATAAAGTCATGTAATGTTTTCAAAATGAAATGCAGGAGTAGCAGTACCTAGCAAACATGGTTCCTCAAGTTCGGACGAAAGTGGATGTTCTTCTCGTAAGCGTGCCCGCACAGAGGCTCAAGGAGCTGCTCCTCTTTTTGATCTGAACATGCCAGCTGAGGTGATTGACAAGAGCTGATGCCGGATCCCCGAGTAAGCCTCATTTTTCAACTGTACAGTTTTAGCTTGAGAGCGATCATGACGACAGAAAATAATCTCGCTGCCATTTCACGTACTCTTGGCCATGTCTAGCATATTGAAGCTGAGAGTATGGGCAAATAGAAAAAATACCGCTGTGTCTGTGTTTCACATGCTATTTGGGATGAACTTCCTGTTCTCTGTGCATAGGTTTGTGAAAGCCATTCATGCCATGTAAACCAGTGGGGGGCACATCTGAACGCTGCTTTTGCATTTCTTTTTTCCTGTTTTCTTCTTCCTCTTTTGTCCCCCTCTGTAAGGATGATGCCTACCAATTTTGGACTTGTGCACAGGTTATGAAGAAACTCCTGTAGTGGTGGATTGGTGCTATTGGGAATTGGAACTGACCATATAGTATTTATGATATCAAATTGCTGACGTGATATGGGCTGTGGTTTCATTTGTTGTCTATTGCTTTGCTGTCTAGTTTCGGCGGTGCCTATCAAAACAACAGTTTCTCAAGTGTGTATATATGACTCCCTAAGTTTTGCATGTCCCTAAAATTTTTTTTGATGTATGTATGTATGTATATGTCTATATATACATATAGGTATATATGTATCTCTCTCTCTCTCTCTCTCTCTCTCTCTCTCTATATATATATATATACTGTAAAAGAGCAAAACCAACTCTCAACATTTACCTTCTTTAAAAGAGCTTTTGAGGATTGCCATCTGAGTCCATGATTTACTTGGTTGCCTAAGTTCTTAATTATCTTCGTTTAGAAATCACAGTAGCAATGAGAATGCCATAATTTAGTCAGTTGCCTGCTCTTAATTACTCTATGATTGTATTAGAAGTGAGAATGCCGCGTTCCTTCAATAGGATATAATATCATCTTATCTTGTTTTGGGAGGTATATGGGATTCAAATATTCCACCCAATTTACGCAGAATCAGACTCCACAACCTCACAACTCAAAGGAAATGATGATAGACGGAAGATGGACTAATTCAATACAAAAGATTTAAACCTTGGATGAATGCAAATACTCATGCGAGAATTTACTGTTTCGAGTTGGCACTGTGGATTAGAAAGAATACAGCAAACATGTCAACTTCCTTATAAAGATGATGATTCCAAGTTCAAGGAAAAACAGCCTTTATTTCCAACTCCGCCCACTTCCTACATCCACAAGCTCTTTTCAGCCTCCACCTCCATCCACTTTGTTGCAACTGAGGTGATAGCAGGACAGGCAAGTTTTGATCCCAACCGCAAAATATCATGCTTTCTGCAGAAAAACTATGAAATCTTAGCAATGAATTGTAGACATGAAAATAACCTATAATAATAGCATATGTAGTCCTAGAGTTACTACCGTGAACAAATCATCGTGATATGCATCATATCTGCATGTAAAAGATAGAACAATAGACACAAAATATATACCACCGATGTGACTACATGTTTTCATCATAATATGCACCATCTCTGCATGTAAACGCCAGAATAAGAGAGGGACAAAAGTATCCTACTGTTGTCACTACATGTTTTCCCGCTTATAAATCAGAACAAAAATGAAATAGACTTGCGATGAATAAACATGCTATCTTCCTTGCATGAACAAAACTATATATCTCCTATAAAAAAAAGAAACACTGGAAGAAACTCCTGCTGTTTAAACCTATGATGCCAGCAAGGCAACATCTATTTCGGTTTGTGCAAAAGATCTACACAACCAAACCTGTAATAGCAAATCCAACTACTGGAGATTCTAATGAAAGCAAATAATACCAGCAACAGAATTTCTGCCTTCTTATTGAGACTAAATGGTAATATTTCTACTTAAGGCATTGGTTATATGGACATCTGAAAAATAATGGTCAACACTAATGTTCCTTTTATTTTTATGATATTGCAATTTGCACTTCACATGTTAAAAGCTCATACAACTGAAGCCATTGATTTTGATTTCACTTTGAGGCCTTTAAGCAACTGATGAAGTTTGAGAGGCTCATGTTGCAATAAGTGAGGCAAAGGCTTGAAGGCTTCATCTTCTTGGTACCAGGCCAGTACACATGGTATGATGTGCCGTAGATGAAAAAAAGTCAAACTACAATTAATAAATTGAGTATGCATCATATAACTTTACCTTCTCATATAAAACTTAGACCTCAGTCGCTGTACTTCATCGTCTCTTTCTCAAATCCAATTGTTGGAAACTGCTTTGCGTAATCCTCCACTTCATGACAGAGCTTTGAAATTTCATATTGAATGTTAGCATCAGTTTGAATAGTTGCTACAAAGTCCTTTAGCTTTGATCCACCTGTTTTGCATTTAAAGGGCAAAGAAAGAATTTTAAAAGTCATATAACCAAACGCAAGCTATGAAATATCTTAAAACCAAAGTCAAACAGAAATGAGAATAAGAATAAATGAATATACACCTTTAGTTTCGGCCTTGATCTTCAATGCCAATTTAACTGCAATGTCAAAAAAGTCGGCAACTTTTGCAAAATCCTCTTCGACAAATCCTCTTGATGTGAGGGCTGGGGTTCCTGAATCAGTGAAAAGGAGCTTGTAAAAACATTGTTCTACCAAACATCATGATTGAGAGAAACCCAAAAGTAAAGGCTTGTACCCATCCTGATGCCTCCAGGAACCATGGCAGATACATCACCAGGAACTGTGTTTTTGTTAGCTGCAATATGTGCCAACTCCAGCACCTTTTCTACTCTAGATCCATCAATTCCCTGTAAATTGATTCAAGCCATAAAGTTAAATATTCTCCTGCGTAGAAAAATTACAGTATACATGGATTTAGAAAAATGAAAATAAAAATTTACATAAATGTCTTGTCTCCCTTGACTATGAACAGAATGCTAGAGACAATTACAAATTTAAAGAAATCCAATTACAAAGTCATGATACACCACAGAGCTTACCCGGGGAGAACTATGATTGAGTTTCTGCACTTTCTAATCACTTATGATTAATAAAGTAATGATCTAAAATTAGACCCATTTTACCTTGTTCTTAAGGTTCACCAGGACTAAATGGTTATCTGTTCCTCCAGATACAAGCTCATAGCCTTTTTCAACCAAGCACTGAAACATCGTATGGCTAGATCAGTATCCTAAATGGATAAAATCAGTCACATCTAAATATGAAATTGTGGAAAGATTATAGAAAACTTTTGCACCAATTTACATGAAACAATAGCCAAGCTATCAGTCAAACCTAAAGAAAGTACTATCTTACTGAAAGTATGAAAACAAAAGAACCAAAATCATGCAACAATACCTCAGCAAATTTAGCACAATTCTTCAGTACTTGCTCCTGATAAGCTTTGAATTCTGGAGTGGTGGCCTGCAGTTGCTCAGAGGAAAATACTGGTCTAGTTAATACAACATGTGGCTTAAAAAACTTCAGCAACTCAGGAAATCCCAGACAACTTTGTCTTAGCTGAAAAGACTAAAATCTGATAGCAAGCAAGCAGATGTTAATGTATGAGAATTTGAACCTTATTGTTTGCATAGACTTACTGTGAATATTTGTTCAATTTCATGAGCTCTAAATTTAGTTAAGAACTCCCAACTTTCCATCTAGAACAAGGGAATCCTGTGCGAGAGGTCTTAGGCTATAACTTAGGTAAATAAGCCAAAAAGTTCAAATCAAGCCAGAAGTTGATGTGAAGCAATTAAAAACCATCAAGAGTGACATCTTATGGTTGATCTCAGATAGCGGAAACATTTGGTTCCTGAGGTTAAGGCTTTACAGTTAAGTTTTATACAGAAAGATATTGGAACTTCACATCACTCTGAAATGTAAAATTACAAGCTCCTTTTACAACTTTATTTTAGAAACAAGGCAACATTGATCTTATCCAAACCAAATATGGGCACTTTACTCAGATTAAACCAATGGCATGAAATTAAAGACACCAACACATCTAACAGTGCACAACGGTGTATTTATTTTTCTTTTTTTTGGGCATAAATGCATATTCACCAATTAATCTCTCCCTTTTGATCTTCAAAATGTTGGCAATCTCTTCTAATACCTTCCTAGTTTGAGATTTAAATTCACACAAGCAATTGTATTTATCTGGGAAGGGATAACATGCTTAGAGATTTGTTTAAAAAAGTTGTTCTAAAAAAATTCGAGACACCATGATCCAACAATGCCAACATCTAAACCTTGGGAAGATAAACTCAATATATGCATAGTGCAAGAGCTCATATGCATCTCAGAACAAAGTTTTGCTAAAGAATCAGCCGATTCAAGAGCACAAGATTTACCTGTCTTTAAGTTTACAAGATATAAATGATTCTCAATGGGAATAATTAAGCAGAAACTATAGATTTAAGCCAGAGAATGATGATTATATAGCCAAAAGATCAGATAATTATCCTTGCCCACATTGTTCCCAAACTGAGGTGGCAGTCTGCTTTTGGAAGTCTTTAAGGATCTAACTGGGAAGTGGCTTAGATGCTAGGATATATGCAGACCAATCCTTTAGTTGTAAGCAGAGCCCTACAACTAATGGATGTCACTGACCCCAGAACTTTGTTAAAGAAAAATGGGCTTAAGGACTAAATTGTGATGCCAACATGATCCTTGATTGCCAACAAGGGGTAAGCAGGCAGGAATAGGTTGAAGATTAATTAGTTAATTGAATCTGTTAACTAATTTGCTATTAGGATTACCGCTAATCATCCCCTTTTTACAATGGAAAAAAAAGCAAGGATCTTGGTGGATGCATACCTGTTTGAGTGCAACAGCTAAACCAGAAATGGTATGATTGTGTGGACCACCTTGTAGCCCAGGAAAAACAGCTGCATTAATTTTATCTTCAAAATCATACATAACCTAACACAATTGTTTATATGATCACAGTTAGTCCATATCTATTTAAAGATAATTTGCTGCACATAACAATGAAAGTGAAGAGCAAGAACATCAAGTAACATATCATTTTTTTTCAGTTCACCTCTTGCCCTTTTTTGTTTATCTCTTTTAGGCCTTTCCTGAAAAAGATCATGGCTCCACGTGGTCCACGAAGTGACTTGTGTGTTGTAGTTGTCACTATATCTGCATACTTAAAAGGAGATGGAATAACACCAGCAGCAACCAGTCCACTGATGTGTGCCATATCTGCCAGAAGAATGGCTTTCTGCTTGTCACATACCTGTTAATTCCACAGAAAAGGAAATAATAGCTATGAATGCACAAATTAGAAGCTGATAGTAAAAAGATAGTAATAGTGTTTTTCCCCTCTTTTCCTTCTAGTTTCCATTGTGACCGAAAGGACTGTACGAGAGTATACCTTTCGAATGCGTTCATAGTCATAAAGGCGGGCATATGCACTAGCACCAGCCACAATTAATTTTGGCCTGAAGAGTGCTGCACTTTTCTCCAACTGCACAGACATATATGAAAATATATTGAGTACAAATAGATGCTTCTTTCATTGACTGTTGATCTGCAAGAGAACACTTTGGCCCTTAGAATATGAATCAAGTTCAACTTCTCCGACTAGCATTTTAAACTATGATATGAATAACAAAATAAAAGAAAAGGTGAAGAAAATTTATGCAATCTTAATTTAAAAAAATGAAATTTAAGGATGATAACTTAGTGGTGATAAAAGATTCTTGTAACTGACCCCAAATAGTTGGGAAATTATGGTCTTGTTGTAGTAGTTGTCGTTGTATTATGGAAGTTAAGAATGACATGCAAGTGTGTCCTTGTCATCATATGCCCCACCAACATGTCAGATCCATGGAACAGATTATTGTTCAAGCATAAAGCCTATGCCAACTAGTGCAGGACGCTTGCTGATTCATTCTAATCAACATGGAACTGTCACCTTTCCAGCACAAAAATACAACATCAACAAAAGACTAAAAAGTTTATTTTGATAACATATTTCCTTAAATTTACTCAGTCCAAATATGAAATACTTGTATTACAATTACAATGATTCCAGATTAATATCATGACCTAAGACCAATTCTTGTAAACTTAGTCATAAGGTTGGAGCACTCAGAAATTGCTTTTTGTTAGAAAAGTTATATGCTATCCACAACATCCTTCACATGTCATGTGAGACTCATTGGTGGTATCAAATCTACTCCAGTAAAATCCCAGAGGTCCTCATTAGTGTTGACATGTATAGCCTAAACCTACTTCTTCCTAGCAGGACATGATTCCCTATATCATCCCACTGAGTCCTTTCCATCTGAGCTTTAGCCTCAAAAAGGACTAAAATTTTCAACTTGATCATAGTTTGTGAGCTTCTAGGCCTATAACATGAAAATTGTAGTGATTTATAATTTTATATACCATCTCAAATCATAGCCCGCATTCAATGTATGATTGTTTGGAGATATCATAATATCACAATATCCCCTACTCAAATTCTGTACATCATTGTTAGCATGACAGTGCCATAGTTATCAGAAGTGGAGAAAAAAAGCTGCTGTGACCACGAAAAGAAGTAAACACTTGATCAGTCTGATTCTACTTTTAAATGAGATTTTGTTGCAATGGCTTAAATCTGCTGAACCAATTGATTTTTTCTTAAACTGAGAGAAACAAATGTGTCAGATGATTGCAACCAGTTCACCAAGCCCAACTTTACCTAATTTTTCTTGACACACTCAACAATCCAACTGTTCATCTCTAAATTGTGTTGTTATGGATACCCTTTCCAATACCATTGCCAGTAAGGGAGAGTAAGACAGGGAATTTTCACACACTGTTAACACCACCACCCACTTGGACTGTCCGTCATGGATACCCTGCTTAGGCCCCACCTTTGGTAAGACCCTGCAAGCCCACAATCACTGAAAGAGAGATAAGAAAAGGAAAAATAAGAAGAAAAGAGAAGAAAAAGAAGAAAGAAGAGGAGCAAAAGAAAATAAAAAGTGAATTAAATGATAGATGAACAGTAGGAAGGAAGAATGTAGAGGGAAAATAGAAAAAGAAAAAGGAAAAAGGAAGAAAACAAGAAAACACAAAAAAATAATATAATCATTATATACTATATTTTCTTGTATATGACAGTCCAGCAGAACCTGAGGCCTAATTTTTAGACAAAAATTACAGACATTATAGTAACAAGTATAGTATGTGATATCTTAGTGTCATCATATGAATAACTCTTTCCTACTGGATCAACTATTCTCCAGATCCATAATCTTATGTGTTATTAACATATTTAACATGATATAAATTAAAAACCACAAGTCTTTCCTACACTATCCAACTAGAGAAAAAAAAGGCTCCCCAAATAACTTGATGTGCTTATTAGGACCCATATATGACATAAAATCATGCATTGATTTGATGTTAGATCCATACTGCCATAGTGACATCTAGTCTTCATGACAGTGATATCAGATGCTATGATCAGAGGCAAAACTGTGAGGTTCTTACCTTTAAAGAATTTGTTCAGTGGTAACGGCAGGGTAAATAATGACTTGATAAACTATCTGCAACATAGCTCACATCCCATATGGGTCTAACAGTACATTGTGCTTGTTGAAAATGATTTAACATTTTTTTCAACCTCTATTTGTAGTAATCAACAATACATGGGGTGAAAAAGTTACAGAGTTCATAAGGAAAAAATATATATATCCAAAAGAAAGAAGCAACATGGGACAAGAACAGAAGTAATAGATCAACCACCTGATCATAATCAATATATCCAGTGCTCTCATCCAGCCTATATGGCATTGTTTCAAAGAATATAGATACCGCAGAGATCTTCTTTGTATCAGTCTGCATAAATAAAACAGACAGTATAAGTAGAAGCAGATCCTGAAAAATATTATCACACAGAAAAATTAGTTCATACTGTTCGACAAAGTGATGGGATGGTCAGATGGAATTTAGCACCTAAGAATTATGACCTATACTTAGAGCTTCAATTTTTTTTCGAAAAGGAAGCCCTGCAATATCTGTGGTAAGTTGTACCTAGGTATTCTACACTGCTAGAAGCTTTAACAATCCATGGCATGAACCTAATGAATGTTAGTGAAGCTTCTATTATATACAAAGAAACTATTTTGTCCAGTTTTCAACTTAACTGAACTTCCAAATCAAATCAGTATTCCTTCAAACTTTTCAACAGTGTGTTACCAATCTAGTATATGTAGAATATCTTAAGACCATGAGCCAAGTCTTGGCTGCATTTTAAATGCAGCTTAAGTTATCAGGAGATTTACCGGGTTGCAACATCCATGAAACAGTTTCAGCATACACAGGCTGCACCAAATCCAGGTCATTCTTGACACCAGACTTCCACATAAAAACATAGATAACAAAGGAAATTTGTTGAACTATTCTTGTTAATACAATTTAATTACAAGAAAAAGTAACGCGTAAAGGAAGTCTGAAATCATGTCATTCTTAGCTTTATACAAATCCATACCTAACCACCCAGTAAGTAAAGGGGAAAAGGGTATAACTAACCAATTACCCTCATGAAAATATATGAAGAAAAAAGAAATGAAAAGTACATCTGTGAAAAATAACCATAAGTCAACAACAGGCAGTACTAGGCTTTAATATTGGTAGATGATAGCTAGTACAGTATTCTATAATCAAATGTCAGATTAAAAAAAAGTGCAAGTATTAATGCTACATGGGGTATCAAGTTCATTGTTGGAGAAGTACATCGATCTTCCAGTGTATATCGCAAAGTTTGGCATCATAGAAGAACAAGTATGAATGGGATATGTTGCTAATACGTATCCTACATGGATTCGATGAGCACATGGTATTCCGTGTAATACTGTATTCTATCCTGGAACAGAATCAATAGTAAAAATGATAAGAAAAATACATATATATGCAGATAGACTGCCCATAAACAGAGGTTGGCAACTGACCTGATAACAAATTAAATGCAAATCCATATAAACTTATGCGATGGAATAATCAAATTCCAAAATAGCAGGTAGATTCAAAGGAAAGGCAGACTTCGAACTGGGGGAAAAATATATTAGCTAACCTGGTAGCCATGAGAAAGATGTCCACCATGGGGCAGATCAAGAGCCATGATTCTCTCGTGTGGCTTTAAAAGTGCAGTATATACTTGAAAGTTAGAAGGTGACCCAGACAATGACTGTACATTCACTGCAAAACGCATAGGCAGTATTAAGCCATTGAAGGAAAAGGCTAATTAATTAAGTGATACCAGAAAATGCTCTCAGATAAATATGATAGTCATGCATCTTAAGTATTATAATGTGAAAGTCCTGACGTGGCCACGCTTGAGGATGACTTTGTCCTCAGCTATAATCAAGACCAATCATCCAATGGGCATGATGAACACCCAGACTTCTTTGTTCTTCTTGTTACTCTTGCAGGCCGGGGTAAACAAACCAAAGGCTCTGGCACTAAGCACGATGTCAGTGCATGTGAATCATGCGTGTGGAGACCAAAACAATCACAGGATATTAAACACTTCTTTATCAGAATTACTGTGCACAATGTACAATGACAAGTTATAGGAGTTGTAACTAAACACCATGATGCCAATTGCTACACATAAATATTTATTGGTAGTTCTGTGCTTTGGCACAAGGCTAGTCTACTCGACTTACTAAAAGATAGTAAAGTTCCAAAAACTAAGGAAGCCTTAATCTAATCGAAGCATGGAACCATCACATGGCTATAAGCTTTGAACTGTTAGATAAAGGTAAATTAGGAAATAAAATTTAATTTTGCATTACAAGAATAGTACGGCTTTTTCATAGCTAATGCTTAATTGACATTGAAATGCTAGCAGAATTGCACAAAGGGAACAAGCAAAAAAAGATTCATCTCATAGTGAAGAAGAAATGACAATTTGGAAAGGAACATAATATATTCACGCAAGTCATGAATCATATGATGAAATAATGATGATAGGTGCCATGAAAAATGCTAGATTTGGACCTATAATTAATGATGATGATGATTGATAAGGACAAAAATGGCAAGTGGTGCGCCATGACGTCAGCCACAGCACACCACCCAAGGGAGTGGGCATTAACGCCGATTTGATGGGCGCCAACGTCAAAACCGTCCCCGGACAACCACACCACCTGACCCCGCACGACCGACCGAGGCAGGGGAAGACGTCGACCGAAGCTTCGCCCATACCCTGCAGCGGTTCGGTCCTCCACGCAACACCAATGGCGATGTCAGACGCCATCAGAGGTACGGTCCTGCCCTGGCAGACCGGCACATCAGGTAACACCAAAACTTACCTATAAATACCCCATGATAAGGACAAAAATGGCAAGTGGTGCGCCATGACGTCAGCCACAGCACACCACCCAAGGGAGTGGGCATTAACGCCGATTTGATGGGCGCCAACGTCAAAACCGTCCCCGGACAACCACACCACCTGACCCCGCACGACCGACCGAGGCAGGGGAAGACGTCGACCGAAGCTTCGCCCATACCCTGCAGCGGTTCGGTCCTCCACGCAACACCAATGGCGATGTCAGACGCCATCAGAGGTACGGTCCTGCCCTGGCAGACCGGCACATCAGGTAACATCAAAACTCACCTACAAATACCCCAGAGTTCTATACGAAGGGGGGGATCAGACAGCAAACATCCTCAAAAAACCACTTCACTCCACCTGCTAACTTGATCGTCGGAGGGGTCGGGTCGAGCTTCCGACCCGACCTGTGTGCAAGGACAAAGGAGAGGCACCTCTCGCTGGACGCGTTGGGGAGGAGTCCCTTCTCGGAGAAAACGACGACCCCCCTCCACAGTCCCGAGGAACCCCCGTCACGAGATCCTCGTCATTCGGAGCCCGAACCCAGCCGCGACGGCCCCGAGGCCACGGCATAACACTGTTTGCACTAACAGATTGGCGCTAGAAGGAGGGC
>LVTN01000135.1:343187-372239 GCA_001649415.1 Musa itinerans
TGTGGGACCGGGTCATACGCCCGCTGCCCCGGTTCGGCGGCGCTAAGGACATAGTCCTCCGGGATGCTATAGCGCTCCCGGAGTCCCTCCAGCGAGGACTCGCTCACAACGGAGTCACTATCATGCGGCCACATTAAGGCCTCCAGGGCCCGTGCCGCTTCCCCATCGGAGCTCCCCGAAGGAGACGCCGGAGGGCACTCGACCGCAGGCACACGAGAAGGGGAGGGAGAGGAGGAAGAAGTGGAGGGCGACATCACAACTGACCTTGACAGGAGGGCGCTACGGGAAAGAGGAGGATGACGCGGGAGACGCGAGCAAAGACTGGGAAGGGGACGGCTGGGCTTGAGGGAAGGAATCCGGCAGCGAAAGATAAAAACGAAGCCGGGCGCCCACTACTTAATGGAGATGTCCCGCCAGAGCCAGCGTCCCTTCGACTCCCGAGAATGGGTGGCAGCCCGCCCGCCCGCCTGGGTAGCCGTCACGTCGAAAATGCCAAAAGGCGCCCCACATTAATGGAGGCCTGACGTAAGCAAACCCACTAAAGCAGGCCACGACCCAACGCCTCGATCTCAACACCCAAGAACGTGCGGCACAGACTAACCAGCTCCCCTCGGAAAGGGAAACCAGATACAAGCGGGCTATCAAACCCCTCTGCTGACAAGTAGCTTCTCGGGCATGCCCGCCTGTGTCGTGCTCCTCGGCTCCATGTTGCCCGAGACCACACCTGCGCGGCCTGCCCGCCTGCGTCGTGCTCCTCGGCTCCATGTCGCCCGAGACCACACCTGCGCGGCCTGCCCACCTGCGTCGCGCGCCCCGGTCGCACGATGCCTGGGATCACCGTCGCACGTCCAGCCTAGCTAAGCCCCACAATTCCCACATCCCCGGCAGCGAAACGGCAGCCGCCCAGCGGGCGTAGTTTCTTAAGGCCAGAGCCATGCCTCGGACCTCCCCTCACGTTCGTCGAGGCATAGCTTCCTTCGGAGGGGGAATATGATAAGGACAAAAATGGCAAGTGGTGCGCCATGACGTCAGCCACAGCACACCACCCAAGGGAGTGGGCATTAACGCCGATTTGATGGGCGCCAACGTCAAAACCGTCCCCGGACAACCACACCACCTGACCCCGCACGACCGACCGAGGCAGGGGAAGACGTCGACCGAAGCTTCGCCCATACCCTGCGGCAGTTCGGTTCTCCACGCAACACCAATGGCGATGTCAGACGCCATCAGAGGTACGGTCCTGCCCTGGCAGACCGGCACATCAGGTAACATCAAAACTCACCTACAAATACCCCAGAGTTCTATACGAAGGGGGGATCAGACAGAAAACATCCTCAAAAAACCACTTCACTCCACCCGCTAACTTGATCGTCGGAGGGGTCGGGTCGAGCTTCCGACCCGACCTGTGTGCAAGGACAAAGGAGAGGCGCCTCTCGCTGGACGCGTTGGGGAGGAGTCCCTTCTCGGAGAAAACGACGACCCCCCTCCACAGTCCCGAGGAACCCCCGTCACGAGATCCTCGTCATTCGGAGCCCGAACCCAGCCGCGACGGCCCCGAGGCCACGGCATAACACTGTTTGCACTAACAATGATGATGATCCTTAATGTAGAATTTATTAAATAATGTAAGAATCAAGATAATGCACATGATACCTCCCCATTTCGAAGGATCCAGACCAAAAGCTTCCAAGGCACGCTTTTGACACAACGATTCAGCCATGTCAATGTATCTGGAAACGAAGCATGAAATCATCAGACATGAATGCACACACTCAAATAGATGTGGCATTTTGTTTTCTAATAATTTTCATGTATTAACAAAGACACAAAAACTGCTAACAGTGAGATAGCATTCTTGAGAAGAAGAGCAAGCAGGTCTTACTCGTTGCCACCATAGTATCTTGCACCAGGATAACCCTCGCTGTATTTGTTAATCATGACAGAGCCTACTGCTTGCAAGACCGACACGGATGTGAAATTCTCCGATGGTATAAGTTCAAGTCCCTTCCATCACATTTCAAATCATTTGTCATAAGATTCA
The DNA here is from genome assembly GCA_001649415.1 of Musa itinerans. Lineage (NCBI taxonomy): Eukaryota > Viridiplantae > Streptophyta > Magnoliopsida > Zingiberales > Musaceae > Musa > Musa itinerans. Next base: position 345,229 of record LVTN01000135.1, read on the forward strand.
CAGCTAACTTGGGCACGGATATCACAGAAAACAAGATACATAAATTCACAAATTACTAAGAATCATTCTTATACAGCAGTGTCATGTGAGCCAACACGCCACCGATTGGCAAGACAAATTTTGCATCTAAATGCACGACCTTTCCGATTGCGTCAGATGCTGAGAGAAAGAGACAACAGAGCGAGGAACCAACGGTCAAGAGGGTACCTTCCACTGCCTCGCCTTCTCGAGCTCGATGATTTCCGCGATCTCCGGATCGACGACCTCCAGCGGAGCATTGAGCTGTTTCGTCCACTGAAATCCACAAAAACCAGCATCAAGAAACGCTCGAAAGATTCTCGTAACCACCAACCCCCACCGAACCAGCGCACAAATAACGCACCGTGACGCAAGATCTCTCCTTCCCGTAGGCGGCTTCGCTCGGCAACGAAGACTACATAACACACGGAGATCAAGGAAGAGTAGAAGAATCAACAATGGTGATCCAAAGATCCGATCTTCATCGGAAATAAAAAGCCAAAAGGACGAGCTTTAGTTGGGGAATCTCGGATCGGGGAAGTGCGCTCACCATGGAGCAGAGGGAGCCACGCGCGAAAGGGTGACGCCTGACAGCGGCGGAGGTGGAGGAGTTGAGCCTGCGGAGCGCCATCGCCATTGCCATCTCGTCCTCGGGGGGGCACCGGAATCGGAGATCCCGGGTGGAGAGAGAGAGAGAGAGAGATGGGGGGTTTTGGTTGGTGGAAGAGAAGTTTTTTATACGACCAACTAAACTAGTCGATGATGACGACACCAAAATGGGAAGTAGGTGATGATAGAGATTGATTGATCCAACGGTGGATCTGACTCTGACTGAACTTGCAGTGGATCTGCTCCTAAGCAATGAACATAAAAGCCACTTGGGTACTACAATCACAATTTCTTTCCTTTTTTATTTTTTCTTAATTTTTTTTATATCGATTTTCCAATAAACTGTTAGGAAGATCACCATACACATAAAATTAAATTAAAGTCGAAAAAATCTCAGTACATGAAACTCTATCGATTCATATCCAAAGGGATCCAATGTCTTTATCTTACTATTTCATGATCTGATCGACCATAAAAAAATTATTTTTACTGTACAAACACAAGCTCATCAGTCCATTTGAGATCAACAGAATCGATGGCATGAATCACATAAGAATAAAATTAGAAGAAGCAGTGTCTGTGTAAAATGTTCAAAAATACACTGTGCAAGTACATCCCTTTTTTATGATAACATGTCCCTACCATTTCTTCTCGGTTACCGATTATGTCAGATCCTCGTGTGAGCATTATTATTATTATGGAAAGGAAAGGAAATTGATATTAGATGAATTTTTTTGTAATCATATTATATGATTTGTTTCTTTTGAGAAAAATATGGATTGAAACAAAAGTTGTTCATGAGAGAGACATTAAAAAAAATAATGGGGGCTGAGTCACAAGATATGGACGAGTTAAAAAAAAAATATGATATCATAATTAAACCGGAATCTAATCCGGTTATAATCAAAATCGAATCAATCCAGATGATTGATCGGTTTCAAATCGAATCAAAATTAATCTTGCATGATTCGATTCAGATTTTTTATTTAAAAAAAAATCAAAATATATGATTTTAGTTTTAGATCGACTATTTTGATTTAAAATTAATTAAATATATTAAAAAATAAAAATAAAAAGCATATAGTATCTATGATACCATGGTTAAATTCTTATATTTGAATCTAAATAAAGTCATTCAGTTTGATTTATTTTTTAATCAATATTTTTTATATTATTACACTTTATTATACTTATGCATATATTTTTAAAATTTTAGAAATAAAATTATTATTTTTATTTTAAAATTTTTAATTTTTTTAAAAAATTAAAAATTGAATATTCAAACCGAAATTCTGAGCGATTTTGATCTTAAGAACATCATTTTAAATGAGATTATGCAATCTTTGGACTTTTGAGTGTATGAGATTATGTAACATTCTAAATCTATTCTTATTTAAAATCATTTATAAGAGTTCGATAAATATGTTACTATTAATTTATAATTATTTATTTTGAATTATTGCTTTGAGTCTATCATGTGAGCATATCGCATCAATCCAGGTCCTCGCATTGTTTCATTTTTTGTATGAACATAAAAATAAGACATTGTATCGTATGAAGATTTGTTCTAATAAAACAAAATGATTATATTTATTATAAATTTCAAAAGTTAAAGCCTTTATGTTTCCTCTTAGGTCGGATTAAATTAATATGTGAAATTATCTAAGATTAGTTTTGGTACGATCAAATCAAGAAAGTGTCCGATATGACACATTTTAGCGCTATCCATATGACAGTAGTCAAAGGACCTCTAGGTTGATGTAGCGTGATACCTTGGGGACAAGACGATCACTCGACCTCCGCGTTGTTCAACACCGTACAAGTCAACACTGAACCCCACAAGGTTGTTATGCAAATCTCGAAACAGCGTCGACCCATATGAGTCGATCGGCACTTGTTCGCGAGATAAAGCCGTCCCGTTCGGTGCCGTACATGTTGATGTCGGACACCACGGAGCTGCTTCGCAAAACTTAGAACGACGCCACACGATGTTGACCCGTATAGGTTGGTCGATGCTCGGATAAAGCTGTCTTGATCGGTGCCATACAAGTCGATGTCGGACACCACGAAGCCGTTCCGTGAAACTCAGGACGGCATTGCATACAAGTCGATGAACGCTTGTTCGTAGGGTACAATCCATCCTCGTGAGGAGTTGATAGCTATTAAAAGAGCACATACGACCAGTTACCCCTTCGCAAATATAAAAACTAACCCTCCGACTAATGAGAGGGGACTTCGCATATTTAACTCGCTCTTATTCCACTTAACTTTAACTTAAACTTCAAAGGGATCAAGTTGAAAAAAATTTCTCCTAATATCGACCTAAGTGCAGGGGCTAGAGACGAAGAAGCAGACAATAAGACCCACAGCTCAACCCGACCACACGCTCACTTTCATCACTTGAGTCTTCGGGTGGGCAACCTTGCACATCCGAAAAGGTTCAAGGTTCATCATTATCATGCTGACTCCTCGGTCACAACATAAAGATTCACCTACCACCCAATATATATTAAATTTCATTGTCTACCTAAGGATAAATTAACAAAATAGCATTAAATATATGATTGAGTATCAAATCAAATAAAAATGGACACACTAAGATAAACAATTCTTAAAATTATGATATGAATGTTGCTAGAGTAGAAAGTATAGTCTACGTAATAGATTAAAAATAATAAATGTTTGATATAATATATTAAAAAAATTCAGAGACACATAAACATTATCTCTGAGATTTCAATCGATATTATTATGAGAATGATAATGAAGTGATTTGACTAATCTTTTTCGACCAATCAAATAGTAAAATAAAATAATAAAAGAATTAAATAAAAAATTAAAGAGGAAGAATTATATTGATATTTGAATGAATATATTTATATAGTCTAAAAAAATCTCAAAAGTCATCCTGAAAGGATATTATCCCAATGGTAGATAATATGACTACTAATTATATATTGCATAAAATTTTTAGCTTTTAAAAATATTTTCAACATGAGTGAACTAGTGAGTTTTGTGTTGGACTGCAACACTAGAAAAGAGACAAGTTAAAATATGTTCCTTGGCATTCACAGACACCCTATCCATCTCCTACCCATCTCAAATGACCCAAAAAAAAAAAAAAACTCTCACCCTCCAACATTTTGATACTATAATGCGAGGCATTAAAGTCTCAAACCCATTCATGACTACCCAATAAGCTCTACATTAAGAATTGTTCTTGTGTGATGATAAAGCTTGCATCTCATCCTTTACCCACAAGAATCATCAGGTGCTCGGTTCAAGAATCACTGGGATGCAGCCAAAATGTCCTGCAACCCAAGTAAATTTGTTCATGATTTGGCAGCATACTAAGCATTTCCAATAAGTTAACTGTAAGTTTTTGTTGACTCTGATAAGTACTTTGCTTGTTTATTCTTCAATTGAAAATAGGTTATTTAGAAAATAGAGAATTCAAGACTTGTGTTTGATGATAAAGTAACATTCAAAATTAAGGATTGGTTGATGTATAAAGACATCTCTCAAGATCTTACTCTATGGTTGGGAAGAAACACACTTGAAAATTTTCTACTTGTTCTGAAAAATCTGAAAACAAAACCTTAAATTTATGTGAGATAAAATAAAAAACACAGGATTTGCTCTTTTTTTAAAGATACCTTTGTTTCTTTTCTTCTTAAATCACACTTCTCATATAAGGTTTTTTATTGCTAAGGTAAATGACACGTATAAACTGCATGTCGGATATAAAGAGAAATAACTTTTGTATATGAACAAATACTAGTAGACCATAACATGCAGTAGAATTAAATGGAACCATAATCAAATAGAACACCAAGATATACGTAGAAAATCCTTTTAATGTGAAGGGTAAAGACCACGTGGTAAACTAGAGATAATTCACTATGAGAATAATGAATATACAAATCTCAATCTCTTACCCAAAATCCTAGCAACAATCATAAGAGAATAACTGGGATACAAGGATCACGTCACTGTGCATAATATCTAAATCCTCCTTAATTCTCCCCAAGTAATCACAGTAAGAATCTACTATAGATCTGATCTAACCTGAGATAAAAACACTGCTAGATGATCGAGAATAGTCTCTCTGCGTTATCCTTGTCTTCTTCCCTTTCATTCTCTTTATTTTCTGTCTTATTCTCCTCCTTTTTGTTGCTGCCAAGATCTCTATGGCTGCCCTCGTTGCTGCCCTATTTGTGTCTCTTTTCGCAGCCACCACACCCTCCTAATATAAATTAGGGTTAGGTTAAGTGAGGAGGTGGGCTATGAGCTGTTCAAGGCCACTATGGGCTGAATCTATGGGCTGCCAGCCCAACAACCTTCCCCTTCAGCCTATAAGGGAGGTTGTCCTATGACTCCTCAATGTGAATCCATGCCGACTAGCTGTCGGCATATCTCCTATTTTTCTTTTGGTAAGGTCTTCATTCTATTTGGTAGTAATACCAAATCATAAGTGTGGTTTTTCTAAAGAGCATTCATCTCTTCCTGCATAGCAATTAACTACTTCTCTTTCTGCTTACTTTCAATTACGTCCTGGTAACTCTCTGGTTCACCTGCATCAATAAGTATCACATACTCATTTGTAGAGTATCTTTTGAAAGGTTAATGTTGTCTAGAAGATCTTCTCAACTGAGGTTCTGCTGGAACTTGCTCTCAAACTTCTTCTTGCTCAATATGTCCTGCAGGTAAACAACATTAGGCTCTATACCATCTTCTTGTGCATCTCCCCCATCATCCTGATATACTGGAGGAGTAACTGAGTCACAATCTGCTAATCTTTCTGCAGAAGTCTTGGCTGGTGCCTTCTTCTTCAAATCCTCAAAGAAGACTACATCTCTGCTCCTAAACACCTTCTGCTTTTCTAGATCCCAAAGCTTGTAACCAAACTGATCATATGAGTAACCAAGAAAAATACATTCTTTAGTCTTACCATCCAACTTGGACCTCTAATTGTCTGAAACATATGCAAATGCACGACAACCAAACACTCTCAAATGCCTATAGGAAACATTTTTCCCTGACCATACATGCTCTGCAACATCACCATCTAGGGTTGTACATGGTGATAAGTTGATCACATCAACTGCAATCCTCAAAGCCTCATCCCAAAATCTTTTGGGTAGCTTCGCTTGTGAAAGCATACATCTGATCTTTTTCATGATAGTGCAGTTCATCCTACATGCAATAGCATTATGCTGAGGTGTACCAGGAACTGTCATCTCATGTTGAATCCTATATGACCTACAATAATTATTAAACAATCCTGTATACTCACCACCATTATATGATCTTATGCATTTCAATTGCCTTTCTGTCTCCTTTTCCACCCTAGCATGAAATTTTTTAAAGACATTAATCACCTGATCTTTGGTCTTCAAAGCATAGACCCAAACTTTCTTAGAAAAATAATCTATAAAGGTGACAAAATAAAGTACACCACTTACACCAGGAACATCAACAGATCCACCAGGAGTTTTTGTCCTCAAAGGACTACATATATCTGTATAAACATGGTCTAAGACATGCATTTTCCTAGATAAAGCAGGACTAGCAAATGAAACTCTATGTTGTTTACTAGCCAAACAATCAATACAATGGTTCAAATGTGTACCTCTGAGGTCTGGCAATACCTCTCTCTCTTGAAAAGATCATACAGCCCCTTCTCGCTCATGTGTTTCAGTCGCCTATGCCACAACTCTATGTTGAAGTCATTTTCTGTAGCATTTAACTGTTCACCATAAGCTTTAGCATGCAACCTATACAAAGTATAACATTTCTTTCCACTAGCCACAATAAGAGAACCCTTATTAAGCTTCTATTGCCCTCTATGAAATCTGTTATCATAGTCTTCATCATCTAGTCTTCTAACTGAAATTAAATTCAATCTCAAGTCAACCACATGCCTTACATCCTTAAGTACCAACTTGCAGCCAAGGTTGGTCTTTAAATGGATATCACCCATGCTAATGATGTCTGCTGTGTCATAGTTGCTCATCTTAATAACACCATAATTTCTAGACCTGTATATAGCAAAAAACTCCCTCTATGGTGTAGTATGATAAGAATCACCTGTGTCAATCACCCACTCAAGATCCTGACACACACAAGAAAAAATATCATCAGTAGAAAACAAAATCAAATAATCACCACCCAACACTATAGCTGTAGTATTATCCTTTGACTCTGTAGACTCCACTTCTTTTCCCTTTTTCTTGCTCTTCTTAGGTTGCTTACATTGGTTCTTGTATTGTCCTTTTTCATCACAGTTATAGCAAACAATATCTTTTCTTGATTTTGACTTGCTCCTACCCATGCGTGAACTGCTTCTAGACTTTGACCTTCCTTTGTTCTATCAGATAAGTGTTTGTGAATCATTATGAGATGTTGCTGAATTCTTTCTTCTAAACTTTTTATTCAACAAACTACTTGTTACTTGACTCATGATGACAACACCATCTGGTGCAGAATTACTGAGGGAAACCACCAGTGTCTCCCAGCTTTCTAGTAATGAATTGAGAAGTAACAATGCCTGCAATTTATCATCAAGAGATATTTTCATAGAGGATAACTGATTAGTAATACTCTGCATTTCATTCAAATGCTCAACAATAGAAGCACCCTCTCTATATTTTATGTTCACAAGTTTTCTGATCAAAAAAGCTTTGTTGCTAGTTGTTTTTCTTTTATAGAAACTTTCCAATTTTTTCCAAAGAAAATATGCAAAACTTTCAGTAGAAACATGGTAAAAAACACTATCATCAAGCCATTGTCGAATAAACCCAACTGTTTTTCGATCTAACCTCTTTCACTCATCATCTGTCATAATTATGCGTTTTGCACTATCCCCCTGTAAAGGTCCATACAAATCTTTGCAATACAAGAGATCTTCCATTTTTTGTTTTCATATCATCCAATTGTTTTCATTTAAACTAATCATGCAAGAAACAATATTGGCCTCCATGTTCTAATACAAAATTAAATCACTACAACCCTGCTCTGATACCTGAGATATAAAAAGAAATAACTTTTGTATATGAACAAATACTAGCAGGCCATAACATGCAGCGAAATTAAATGGAACCACAATCAAATAGAACACCAAGATATAACCTCCATAATTCTCTCCAAGTAATCACAATAATAATCTACTATAGATCTGATCTAACCTGAGATGAAAGCACTGCTAGATGATTGAGAACAGTCTTTCTCCATTATCCTTATCTTCTTCCCTTTCTTTCTTTTTCTTTTGTCTTATTCTCCTTCTTTTTGCTGCTATCAAGATCTCTGCTCTCGTTACTATCCTATTTATGTCTCTTTTCGCAGTCACCATACCTCCTTAATATAAATTAGAATTATGTTAAGTGAGGAGATGAGTTGTGAGCTGTTCAAGCCAACTGAATTTAAGAAATTTAAGACACTAAGATACAGTAAACATTGAAAATTAACTCACACCTAAATGATTGTCTGACATTAGTTTCACTGTGCTCGAGAGGTTGCAAACATGCGTGTTTTTCAGAAAAAAAAATTGTGTACAGATAATTCAAATCTTCATCCGAAAATTTAAATCTCCGGTTAACCAAAATCTACTGCAAGAGAGCTGCTTAATCATCCTCCTTCGGTGGAATCTATGTGATAAATGTAACGTTATTAATAACAACTTTCATGTACCGGTTTGTTTTTACTCGATTTCCTACCTGTCTCATTATTACTGAGTGGGTCTTGAATGAGCAGCGCTTCGTGCGGGTTTGTTTTGTGGGGGGGTTCGCGTAGCGTTTTCTCGCATTCTCTCGCCCCAATCGTCCACGTGGCCCACCTATCTTATGATGATCATCAGATGTAGATCGGACGGCTGATGCTGGCCGACAGCGAACCTTTGCTGTTTGGGTTTCACAGCACCCACCGCCAGAGTGAAAACACCGCCCGCGCAGCTGTCCCCATGTTCCGACGGGTGGGGGCCCATCGAACGGCTCGGATCGACAGCTGCTCGCTTTCCGCCGTCCGATCCTCCTACCCCCCACGTTCTCGCCAGCTCACGCCCTGAAACGGACACGGAACGCCAACAGATACCTACGTTCTCGCGGTACCTCGCGGGTCGTCGTCGGGCCCATCTCTCGCTCAGTCATCGGACTGGTGCGCACTTAGGTATGTCACTAAAAGGTAGCGAAGAACTGACTCGCATAAAACCTTCTGCTACTTGAAGTGCCACGTCAGCAGAAAAGAACAATTCGCCGCCGGTCCACCATACGTTATCCTGCTCCAGAGAATGTGGATAGACGACTTCACCCTCACCGCAGAGTCTCCGTCGACGTTCTTTTCCTTACGCAAGGCCAAGCCAAAGACAAAGGGTATATTAGTCATGAAGTAGTGGCATTCTGGTAAAATGGATCCTCACCTCGGTTTAGTTCGGGTCGTCCTTGTCCTCTGGTTGTCTCGTTACACAGGCGGCGGAGACGAGGGCGGATCGGAGGCGAGCGGCGATGCAGACTAGGGGTTAGGAGGCGGAGGTACCACGATTTGGACGCAGGAATTTGTTGTCCTCTTCGGTAGGTAGGGCCTTGGGCGCTCGGTCTGGAGCCCAGCGTTTCGATCTCTTCGGGAGGCTTTGGATCATGGCCGCCCTCCCTCGTTTCGCGGATCGCCTGTGGGGTCTCACTCCGTTGTTTTGAACTCAGACTTCTAGCTCTTTAGGTATACTTTTCTGTTCTTGATCTATTTGTGTTTTTGTTTGTTCCCGTTTTGGGAGTTTGCGATGTGGGATTTGGATGATGAGTCTTGAACTCGTTGCTGCAAATGTGGATCTCTAGTTGTAATGAGAAGCCTTTATAGATCTTTGAGAATGTACATGTTTGCCTTTGTCTTTACTGTCATCTTTGGTCTAATTCAGTTGGATTAGCTTGAAACACTGGATGATCTATTGTTTACACTCACCAGCAATTGAAGTAGGTTAAATGAAGTCAATTTTAGGCGTGCTTTTTTAGATTTGTAGAGTTAATCTGGTAGAGCCAAATTTGAGGGGGAAAATGACCTTTTTTAAGCGATTATTGTAGACTTCAGAATCTACGTGGTCGTGGATTTCTGCTATAAGATGGAATCTCATAATGGAGTTGAACTGGAGTTGGAAAAAGAAACACTGGAGAAAGATTCAGTGGCCAATGGATGTGGTCCAAATATGGAGAATGAAGTTGGCGGCGGTGGCACCGATGCCGTGCAAACCGAAGATGGTTCTCTGGATAAACCAGAAAGGGAAGTTGTTGACTTTCCCGGAGAGGATAATGAAAGTTCTTTGGCTGCTACAGAAATCAAAGCTTCCAATCTCCCAAAGGTATGGGCTTGATTTGCCTTTTGCATGCTGTTTCTCTATACTCTAGGGCATAGTGGACTATGATTTAACACGATCCTTATGTGTCTAGACATCGGGATCTTTTGGAGGCAACCAATGGAAGAAAGCACAGAAAGATCAAGGTGGTCAGAATGGTCATTCAAATGAATTTCGGAAGAAAAAACCTGTTCTTTCACCGAATCTCTCATTTCCTTCCAAAGGTAATGTTGGCACCAATCTGAGGAAGAGCACCACAGTTACGTGGCTGCCTAAAGATGCATCATCAATTCTAAAATGGTTTGATCAATTTTCTAAATAAATTTATTTATCCTTTGATGAGGCCATTCTCTTTACAGGCACTCTTCCTGCTAAGCAATCTTCCTTGGCTGCTGCAACTAGCACTCGTAAATCATTAGTAAGTCTCTTGTGGCTTAACTAATTGTATGGTATTGGTTGCTAAACATTTAAGTATTTGTTTGATACCAGTCCACAAAGCCTGGCTCAGTGGATGCAGCCGCTAAAGATACTTCTGAAGAAAGTGGAATGTAAGCTTTGTATATTTTTCAAGTTCTGTTGTTTCTGTTTTCCTTAGCCATCTCTCATTTATGTGTATGTTTAATTCCTTCACAAATTCGTCATAGTACACCGGCAATGATGGTTATGCATTTTTTTTTAAATATTCAACATAATGAGAATATATCAATAAAGCATTTTAAAGTGACATGCATCTGCTCATTTAAAGTGTTGTAATCAGATAAATACCAGACAATGATGACATATTGTTTCCATTTTGTTGCATATTCTACCATTGGGCCATCTTATGATGGGTTGTTTCTTGCACAATCAAACTGGTTTCCCTCAATTTTCATTTGGGCTGCAAGAAATAGTACATTGTCATATCATAATATGTCAAGTGGTAAATAGTTACATGACCCCAAGCCTTGTGTTTCGGGTTAAAAATGATTATGAATCCCATTCCACTATGTTGTGCAGCTTTGACTTTCTCATTATGTGTTGTATGTTCGTGGCATATTCTTTATCTGCCAGATACTTATCATTGAGTTTATGTTCGTCTTTGTCAGTGGTTCCACTCCAGGTGCAAGAAGCAGTATCTCTGGTTTTAATTTCAGCTTGGATGAGCGTGCTGAGAAACGTAAGGAGGTTAGTTAATAGTTTGACTTCTGTCTTCTCCTAAAATCTCCCTTCATCTTTTCCTAACTTGGAAAATATATACAATATTTTCTCAGTTTTTTATGAAGCTTGAGGAGAAGAATCATGCAAAGGAAGTAGAAAAAACTAATTTGCAAGCAAAATCTAAGGTAACATCTTTATGAAATTCAAAATTTTCTTTCTTCCAAGAATTATTTCTGCAGGTCTTTCTCTGTTGAGCTAAGTTCTGTATCAAGTTATATAATACAGGAAAGTCAAGAGGCTGAGATCCGAAAGCTGAGGAAGAGCTTGACCTTTAAGGCAACACCAATGCCAAGCTTTTATCAAGAACCTGGTCCTCCAAAAGTTGAACTGAAGAAGGTAGCAGTTGTTCTATCTACTATTTATGTCTGAAGAGTGCAACCATAGTTTCATGATCTTGTGAAAGTAGGAATGTCATAATCTTTTATGGATACTTGTGCAAAAATCTACAACAAGAACTAGGCTAATTTAACGACTCAACCATCGATGACTCGGTCATTTAGGAGTTCATGGAGATATATACTAGCTTCAGAATTTAAGTGTCATTCTTATTTTTGCTTAAGTAATTGAAATTTCAAGCAGTGTCTCCATCCCGCTACTAGCTTCTCTTTTTCTTCTAAAAAAAGAAAAAGGCATTGCACCCTTGTTATTTAAGGTTGGGGTAAATTTCGAGTTCCAGTATATCAGTTTTCTTCTGTAAGTATTTACTTCCCTACAGCTTATTCATGGAAATGTACTCAAAACCTCAAAAAAGGCAATGCACCCAAAACTCAAGAAGGCACGTAGTTCATTTGAAAAAAGTATTTTTGTACAAGCATCTTGTAACTGTTGATACATTTGTTGAAGAAATACTCATGAGGATCTTATACCATTTGAATGTTGAACTGAGATGAATATCTTTATTTCCCTAAGAAACAAATTTGCAGTTTTAACTTAGTTAAAGTTATCAATGACCAAAGCTCACTTGAAAGTCAGATACTATGTAGGCATTGTAGCATCATACCACATTATTGGCATATTGAGAAAGTACAGAGAGCATTATAGCAGTAAATTGTTGATGAGATACTGAGCATTATGCACATAGCTAGGCATAACACATAGCTGAGATGCTTTATCTCACACTTTGGCTTTTGATTCTATTTGATGGTTTAGTTAAGTAAATTGAGATATGAAGTTCCTTGACAAGATCACTAGTAACCATAGAAGCTGTGCTAATCTTATTCTGAGAAGCTTTGAAATGTAGCTCAAGGAGATGGAATTACATAAAGAACAATTTCAGTATTTCACATATTTCTTGCAAGTTGCAATTCAATATTTATTTGTTAGGATTTATGTTACTTTTGGTTTTACTGGCGAACTGTTAAGCTTGGGCTAAAATATATGTTTAATGTTTATTAGTTATTACACTAGTTAATGCATACAAAGTTAGTAATTCTATACGCAGACAATTTTCTTTTGGCATGGTCAGCTGAATTTGTTAGGCACTCACCAAATCACTGCTGACAAATTTCTAATCCTACTATGTCAGGATATGAACATTGATTGTCAAGTAGGAATTACTATGCCAAACATCCCAACCATGTTGTATTACTCACTACAGAATTTGTGATGAGGAACATAAATTTGGACTACAGGAAGGTTTTTTTTTTCTCCTTAACTTCTTGCACTAGAGTGGCTAATGTGATGGTCACAAATTGTCTGACTCATCTGATTGAGGTGGTCTAAAAACAGGCGCATGCAGTTCTAGAGGTCAGACGTCTTTTTCAAAAAAATTGGTTTACTCAAGAATCTTTTCACTACAACTCAATCTAAATTAACTGTCATGTTTATATGTAATTAAATACTTATTAAACAAAAAATAATCTGTGGCACATTTCAGGATTGATACTTCCTTTGAAAATTGTTGCACTCTTTAATGTCTCACTGCTTCATACTCTGAGTCACTAGGCTAATTTGCCATGGACACAAAGGTACTGTGGTATTTTCTTTGTTTTGTATCTCCAATTCGAAGATTTAGCCTAAAGTATTTATAAATTTTCATGACATTCGATTTGATTGGGTGGTTGGAATTTTGAACGTAATCCAGTGGGTACTATTTCAATATATTTATTAGTCATTTGAAGTAACTGATCCTTTTGTGCAACTTCAGTAGATCAGTAGCAAATGCAGAATATGATGGAAATTCCTTTTCTTTTATGATATTTATACAATTTTTTTTCCCTTGGTATTCTGTTTTTTCACATCATTATGATGATAACCATGTTTTAATAAAGTTTACCTTCACTAGAAAAGAAACTGTACAACCGATCTGATGATCTTGTAGCAGATACCACCAACACGTGCTAGGTCGCCAAAGCTTGGTCGACGCAAGGTACCTACCGCCGTAACAGATAATCCTTCAGAAGGTAGCATCTCATGTGAGAGCCCACGCCCTGCTCCCTCCTCTAGCAAGCCAAATGAAGCTGTGACATCCATTAAAGGAAGCTCAACTTCAAAGAACCCTACAAAGAAATCACTCTCAAAGCTTCCGTCGCAGGAATCAAAAACTACACCTGACGTGAAATCAGCTGCCACAAAACGGAAAGTGTCAAACATGAAGGCCAAACTTGAGAAAGCTAAAGTGGAAGGGAGTGATAACAAACTGATTGAAGTTGCCCCTGAAGCTAGCACAGAAGTGGAACCAGTCCTTGATAACAGAGTCGGGGAAGATAACCCTGTTCTTAACCCTTCCGACCCTGTAATTGCTTCTCTGGAAGAACCAGCGCAAGGATAAAAAGGGTTGGGCCTCCTATCCTATGTATCCCCTTTGTGCCAATTTGCGAGTAGCAGTGTGTTTGCTGCTTGGTGAGTATGATGCTGTCTCATGGTGCTCATTCCATTGTTTCCCAAGGAGACATTGGTCTATTGGACTTTATTTTGGTGATGTATATTATTCATTGTCTTTGCTGTCAGATCAATTTTGCATTGTAAAAAGGCCTGCATGTCATGGATTTGGACTCATGATCTGAATGATAAGGCCATTATCTGATGAAAAAGGCCTGCATGTCAGATCAATTTTGCATTGTAAAAAGGCCTGCATGTCATGGATTTGGACTCATGATCTGAATGATAAGGCCATTATCTGATGAAAAAGGAGCTAGTCTCTTTGTCCATGCAGGAGTTCCCACTATACTGCAGGTCAGCTGACTGGGTTACGTACCATTGACATAACGATCTACATGCTATTATTCTCTTTGTTTCACAAAGGACTAGCTGATATGAACATGGCAAGACTGGAACACCAAGGACATGCTTCCATGTCTTGCTCATCCAAGTCCCCTTTTTTTATTCAGCTTCTCTCAGGTCTTCTTCCAGGAATCAAAGAGAACTTACATGCTTGGTGTGTTCTGTAGAGAGAGAGATTCGCCCTTGCAAACCGCAGGCTGACAATTTTCGTTTATAAGTAGTTAAATTGTTATAGCCAATGGCTGTAATTTTTCCATTCAGTGATAAACGTGGAGTTTATCATGATTATCTTTGAATGTAACAAACATTTTATGTGATCATAAAAAATTGTTACACGTATATGCTTACGGCTATGCAAGAAGAAAAATGTTCAAAGATATGATTTGTAGGGCTTTACCCTGGGTTAGAGGGAGCCCTTCCAGAAATTCTCGATGGCGCAGGGATGAACCCCGGCCAAAGAGGGGGTTTGGAAATAGTTTTCAACCAGCAATTGTCGCGCCTCGGTTATAACCTCACTAGCTGCGACATTGCCCCAAGCGCAAAGATGCCTTTACCTCTTCGCCATGCCCTACTCTTATGGAGCAGCTCACTCGCTTCCCCTCCTCCGTCAACGATGTGGGACTAAACTCTCTCTGTTCTTGTTGTTGCCAGTTCACGCATCGAGCTCACTGTCCTTGTTTATTTCTTGTTGCAATTCCACAAACGCCAGTTGTGCATCTATGAATACTGTCCAGTGGCCGTCGAGACTCTGCAGTCGTCGTTGAAACAGGAAGTTCCATCGATTTATGCTTCAATCCGACCACCGACCAAATTGTGCAAGGGCCAATCTGCAGTCGTAGCCGAAGCAGCAGATCGCCTCGCACTACGCCGACGTCTCTCTAGCGGACTCCGCGAACCGCGCTCGCCTATTCTCTGGCTCCAGTTGGACCCGGCGGACTACGTGGGATGAAACATCCGCCGCTGCCTTCGTCGAACCGGGAGGTTGGGCCGTTCTCCCTCGGATCGCCATTGGCGGTCTGACGGCAGCAACCAAACGCTATAATGACAACGGTAAGACGTCATATATTTTAGCTTCTCCTCTCCACTTCTCTGACAACCAAAACTGTGCAGGCTCTCCGGGAGGGTGCGCCCGAAGAGAAGCATCAGAGGAGGACGGAGGCCATCATTTCTCTCCGGCGCCAGAGTCCGGTCGGCGAGGCGGTAGCGACCTCGCGGCTCCGGCAACCAGAAGTAACGTTTCCCTTCTCTTCTTTCATCAATCACATAGAAATAGAAACAGAAACGCCACAACCAGCGAAAGGGAAGAAGGCAGGGGATCAGTGCTCCGCCGGAATAAGATAAATATGCGTAATAGATCGACGCTGGCTCTAGACGTGGACTTAGTTTTTTGGGCAAATCTCCGTTGGTTTATACGAACATTCTTCTTCGCGAGACATAATACCCAGCGCAACGAGTTGTTTCGCACCCGCGAATCGTCCCTACCCCCAACCGACTACTTGAAAGTGTGGGTCCCATCGCGAAAAGGAAGCGGGGCGGGGGTGGCAATACTTTCACGCCCCATCTCACGGTATCGGTGGGCCCCGTCGTGGCTGTGGTACTGGAGGTGTGGGAAGTGGGGAACGCAGGGTTTTCTCGCCAGGCGAACCAGTTGACCGAGTCACTGAGCCGGACTCGCCTGCCGAAACGTCAGGGTGAGGCGATCGAGTTCGACTCTCCTCCCTCGGCGACTCGGACCCGTGCGTGACTCGCGTGATAGGTCGTTAACTGAAAAGGAATAAATAATAATAATAATAATAATCCTTTTTATTATTATTTCTGCAAAAGGATTAATATAAATTGATATGTTTTCTGATTCTTTAAGCTACAACACGATAGATTGTTGCTAGATTGACTTCTAATGATCCTCTGCACGTAGCTTAATATCTCCATCTTTGCAAGATTTTGATATCCTTTCTTGCAGCAAGATGACTACAAACTATCAGAGATGGACATAGTAACGGGCTCCACATACATCTTTCTCATGCAGCTTGGCAGGTAGTATCTAACCTTCTCTAGTTTGCATTAATTAGTGGTCGAGATTTCGCTTGAGATCAATTTGGCAGCTTCATTCTTCTTAGGAAAATATATGCCATGATTCGGTAGGCAAGCACCATGACTGTCAGAGCTGTGATCTCCTTAACACCATTGTCGAGGTGGGTGACATTTAGAGAGGATGGTACATGGTCATACTGCACCTTGAGTAGGAGCCTGTAAGTGTGGTAGTTGAAAGATACATAGCGCAGCCATGAAATGAAGACAGGAACTCTCTGCAACATTGATAGGAGCAATATATTAGACATTCTGTCCAATATACCTGGCAGTGCATCAATGACATGGACAATATATGTAAAAACAAACTTGATTTACTTGTTTTTTTTTATCATTGATAAGTATTTTGATTCCTAAACCCAAATCCTTAGTGAACCATGTTACTTGACAAAAAAAGGAACTTAAAGTACGGAAAAAAAATTTGGACATTAAGATTTGATTGTTTTATAAATATCATATATATCTTAAGATCTTAGTGGAGGAGGTGCGATTGAAAGACATATTTTATGCACCTAGGATTTTCTGAGAGGGTGCACAAGTAGGGGTTCTGGATTTGACTTTGATTTAACTCAAGAGAAAGTTTTAGTCTTTGTATTTTATTGTCCTCACATTATTTTTTGAGAGAGTACACGAATTTTGAGCTTGGCTTAGATTTAGCATAAGAGAAAGTTTTAATCTTTGTATTTTATTGTTCTCACATAATGAACAATTTTGGTTTTTATCACCATGGATCTAGGCATGAAGTATCTCGCCATATAAATCTTACATCAATTAATTTTCTAAGATTGTATTTTACTGTTAATTCTCTGGATTGTTCTTTTGGAATCAAAATCTTTTAATCCCAGCTTTTTGTAACTAGGTCACTAAGTATCAAGTAGATTAGCAAACAATCTATTGCTACAATTCAAGAATTTGCTCCTCTTGGTGTGGTGAACAAAAATGACAAATTTGTTTGCTTGAAGGAGGCTAGAAAAACAAAAAAGTCTATTTCTACTAGTTTCAATGGATTAGTAGTGTTATAGAAACATGAAAATCTACTGTATCATACATTCACACTAGGAGAACGAATCCACTACACGAGGCTCCTGCCAATGCAGGGGTTTGGAAGGGCCAACATATATACTCTTTCCTCCATATCTAGAGACTAATCTCTTAGGTCGCAAGTGAGCAACCACACTGATAAAATTGATGTATCCGATACTCTGTTATTTTACATTGTATTCAGTAAATTTTAATTGGAATCAGCTTATAGTTTTATATATTATGCTCTGGGTTCTTAGCTCTATAAAATTTCCAGTGAAATGCAATTATTTTCTAGCCTGTTAACTTGAGATTATAGTATGCAACAAGTAAATTAACTGTTGGTGAGATATTGTATTTCAATTTCTGTACAAGTCTTGCTTATTCTGATTGATTTTTCCAATGCCTGAAAGAACCTTGCTTTTAGCATTTCTGCAGTTGCATAGCCTAAATACCTACAATCTCACTGTTCTGATTAATATTTCAAATGCTCGAAAGAAACTTGCTTTTAGTATTTGTCAATTTACATAGCTTTATACCAATTGATACTACTATGCAATGATAAGAGAAAGGATGTTTCCTAATGTGTATCAAAGAAGAAAACTCTTCATCACTAATTATAATTAGGTATACCTGATTATATCACCTATTGATCTTACTTTTCATCCTTTAAGAACTTGTTAAATTACATACTTAATACCAGTTGATCTCACTATGTGATGATGACAGAAAGGATGTTTTCTAATGTGTACCAAAGAAGGAAACCTTTCATTCGATAAAAATTGAACTACAGTGCTTACCCGCACAAAGAATCCACCAGCCAACATAAATGTCATCACTGTCACTGAACCTAGAGTGGTTGCCTTCTTGATGTCCATCAGTGAAGCACCAATTACCAACCCTAGACCCTGCACATATGCTGTTTATTTAAGCAAAAAAAATGCAGATATGCTGTTTCAAGTGGTATGCAAATTCTTATCCTTGCACATACCTGAGCAGCAATGATACCGAGAAACACAACAAGCATAGTGAGAAAGAAATGCTCAATACTTCGTCTTAGTCCTGCCATGAAGTACACAATCAACAGAAATATTATTGGCAGGATGAGGTCTAGTGGCAAATCACTTGTTGTCCTGGCCATGAAATATGCACTTAGCTTGTACATGTCTACTGCTCTTTCCTTGGTCAACATAGCTCTTTCTTGTGGAAATGTGAAGATTGCTGTGAAAACAGGGAAGAAGCCCCAGAAAACTGAAATAAAGAACAGCAATCCAGCCTGCAGTATTCCATTTCAGATGGTAAACTGTTATTTTCACTTAAAAATATATAGAAAACTTACATAAAGTCCATCTTGAACTCTCAATTGGTTGATACTAGTTTACTTGTAGTAATTAAATACTCATTTAATCTCAGCATCGGAGGCTTTGACCAAGGAACTGTGGTACTAATGTGCTGCTTGCTCTATTTTGATGCAAATGATTTTATTGTTCTCTTAAAGTTTTTTGATGATAATGTTATAATGAATTTTTCTCAACATTTTTTTTCAGACATACATGAATAATGATCCATGTATCTACTTGGAGCATAATTAAGTGAATACGAGAGACAAAATTATTAAAATAGAGATTTCCTGTGCAAGAAATTTTAGGATTAGAAGATTTGCACTACTTTTATAGTTCCAAGAAACTTGAGGAGTCATTAAGATAGCAATCAAATCTGTGAAAGCTCAACAAATCAGAAACATATACAAACTGTTAAATCAAAGTTTGTATTGAGATATCAACTGGAAGATTAATGGTAAATTTTGTGATTCTGTTAGCCAAATCACATATGCATCTATACGCTGCTATGTGCAGTCCTATTTATATAACTCGACATAAATTAGGAATATCAGTTGTAGTTTCAAAGATATAAGAAAGTTGGGAGTCAATAAGATAACAATCATATCTATGGGAACTTTTGAGAAAAAAGCATAGAAAAAGCATGGAATACCAATTGGAAGACTGGTGGTAGAAGTCATGGTTCTGTTAGTCAAATCAAAGAAATAGTGATTGTACATATACAGATCAAAGAAAATTGGGTATTGTTAAGATAGCAATTGATCTATGAAAGCTCAAAAAGGCAGATAAGAAACCAAATATCGATTAGAAAATTGGTGGCAAAAGCTGTAGCTCCATTACCCAAATCACAGATGAACATGTAGTAGTGTTCAGTGATATCTGCATTCATATATGTGTGACATAACATACATGAACATTCTATCTATAGGATACAAACACTTGAAGAAAGCTTTCTTACCTGATCTTCAAGACCTCTTGTTGTGGTACTACTTGATTTCCACCAGAGCAGACCAAGGATCACTGCAATTGCAAGAACTTGTGTAATTCTCATCCAACTCAGATAATCATGTCTTCTTTCGTTTAGTCCTCTCCAGAACAGAATGAAGTATTGTTGCCACCAGCTTGCTCCCCAATCTCTTTTTTGTGATGACAACGTCGCTTTCAGATCTTCACTAATAGGAAGCGGCATCAAAATCTTTCTCATTTGCTTGTCAGCAACTCGATCCTCGTAGGCCTCCACCAGGTACTATTTCATTATTTGTTGCAGCAGTCAGTAATTTGTAAGGTTTAGTTTGCCAAAAGACTAATTAAAAAAGGCAAAATCATACTGCTCCATCAGCTAATCTTTCTTTACTTTTTCTTCCTGAGGTTTTTTTACTTCCATTGTTGGACAATGTACTAGAATTTTGTATGGTTGGATCACTAATCGATAGAATCTTCAGCATAATTATGAAAAAGAGTATGAATTTGGATATCAGCAAAAAGCTTGTTTTCTCCAATTACTAATACAGAGTGGTAATGGTTCTTGGAACTGAATACATTTTAGGGTAAAAGAAGAAGTTTTAACCTCATGCACATCTTCTGGAGATGGTTTGCCATTTCTTGTATTGCTTTCCGATTCTTTTGACTGAACTTTAGACTCCAATGCTGATGGTACCGTAACATCATTTATGTTGCCACTTGCAAGATCAAGCAGGAATTCTGCTGGATTCATAGCAATGAGAGGAGAACATCCAATAGATGAGAAGTATTTTATAGCTTTCGATGCTTTCCCAAAGTACAGCAAACTGCCCTTTCCAAGAAGTATCAGTTTATCAAATCTATGGAAGAGTCTGCTAGATGGTTGATGAATTGTAGTCACCACAGTTTTCCCCAACTGCATAGGTTCAAGAGAGACTTGTAGTCACCACAATTTATCATATATATATATATATATATATATATATATATATATATATATATATATACACTCTCTCTCTTAACTAAAATTTTATCTGAGCTACATGATTTGAGTAATACAGTAAAGGTTACCAGTATAAAATCAACATCATGATGATTGATACCTTAGCTATACGATGCAAAACTTGTATTATTCTTAGGGCTGTTGTTGAATCAAGGCCAGATGTGGGCTCATCAAGAAACAGTAAAGATGGGTTGATTATGATCTCATTTCCAATGCACACCCTTTTCCTCTCACCACCTGAAACTCCTCTTACAAAAGGTCCTCCAATGATAGTATCTTGGCACCTGCAGAATGTTATCAAATTTGAGAACAAGATCGATTAGATCTCCGAAAATTCAGGTAAGTTTCCTTATAAGATTGGAAGTTGAAGAGTAAGTCCACTATAGAGATCTTTGCTCATATTAGGCAACTTTGAGTTAGAATTAAGAGGTCAAATAACTAAAAGCTACCTTTCAAGCCCCAGCTCGTAGATGGCATCCATGGCCCTGTCTTCCTTTTGCTCTCTAGTCATTGTCCTCGGGAGTCGAAGGAGAGCTGCATATGTTAATGTTTCTCTCACAGTGAGATGTGCAAATAGAACATCGTCCTGTGCCACGAATCCCATCCTGAAAATTGACATCAGCAATTTACCAAACTGTAAGTGCACATGATGCTGTCTATGAGAGTAGTTGATAATCTATTACAAGAGTGATGACAACTTATTCTACACTAAGAAATGAACACATGAATTTGCTGCTGTCATGCACATTTCTATCTTCACTATCAAGTCAGCTTGTGCCAAAGCTTAACTTCTTGTTTGCCGGACTCTGGAAACAGATTCCTATTCATTTAGCCTCTGATACTGCTGACCCAGGTCCTTTCCTATGTATGTGTTGTTGTTATATATCTATGAGATTGGAATTGCTAAACAGAATACAATTTGAACTTGATCCTTTACCTGCCCTTTAGAGATTTGGTATATGGTTCATCATTATATGTGACAGATCCTTGAATGATATTAGCCGTAATTCTTCCACCGAGAAGGCTAAGAAGTGTGGTTTTGCCGCTGCCAGAAGGCCCCATCAGGGCTAAAAGTTCTCCAGGTCTCACTGAACCTGTAATTCCATGGAGAATATCCTTCTCTGTAGTAGTTGTTATTCCTTTGAGTACTACACTGTATCTAACCTCTGTAAACTGCAAATTTTGACAAAAGGAGATGTCAATCAGTACGCTCTATGTGGTTGCTATAGATCAGCCCTCTGTATATTAGTTTAGAATTCAGATTTATCACTCGGTGCCTCCGAGAAAGATATTTGAAGAATAGCCTTCTGTTTATGTTCCTTTACAAAGTATTCAGCAAGTATTAGCTCAATGATACCTTCAAATATATCGGCAAAGTTGGCTCTGACATCAGACTTTTCCTTGTTTCTTGAATCTCCAGATCAATTTCTGCAGGGGTAGTAAATGAATAACATGCAGAGTTAGACTCATCAGGCCACTTTGTACTCGTTATAATATTCTTATAACAAATGATCTGTCCCCGGATTGGCATCTATTTATGACTGCAATCTTTTTGCGTTCGATTATATCATTTATCGGGAATTTGTTTCAACTACAATCATAGTTTTACATGCTTTAAATATATGTCTTGGTTTCTACAAGATTTAGAAACTATGCATACCACTGTATATTATCTTCGAATGATCATAATGTTCAAATCACATAGCGTTACCATTCTCATTGTTGCCGAAAGCTCTGGTATCAGAAACCTCAGGGAGCGCGGTGAAGCCGGTAAAGGAGTAGGAGAAGCTCAAGCTTGCACTGGAGGCGCGGCTCAGACTTGCCTCACTGCCGACATCTTCAGAATCCATCTTCATGTGTCCACTCCATGTCTTTCTGAGGTGGTGCCCTCCTTTGAAAGACCCCATCAACTTCTTTCCAAAGCTCAACTTTCTTGACAAGCTCGGACTGCCATTGACAGCACCGGTTGGCACAACTTCGGCTGAGGTTGTAGAGCTCGGAGTAGGTCCTCTTGTTGCTCCCATCTCCAGCTTGTCCGACTTGGCCATGGCAATTCCAGGTGATGCTGAATCCATCTTCAGACTCGTGAATTATGCTGTGTTGAGAAATCGAAATGACTGCATGGAAACATATAGGCAATAAGGAGGTGGATAGAGCTATCACGAGCATTGACAGAGTAGACACAGTAAACAAAAAAGAAAGAAAATTGTCACGATATGGATCGGTTATCAGAACCAAAACCGAGTGACGAAGATGTTGATTTCCATTTCTGACCACATAGGAGAGAGTGAGCGTTGCTTGAAGACTCGAGTGCTTCATCTCCTTCTAAATCTATGGTTTCCTTGGAATTGACTTGAAAACCTAGAAAAGAGACCAAAGAAGGTTTCTTCTTCCTTTTTCTCTCGAGAGAAGAATCTTTATGAAGTACGTATTACAGTCATTCCATTTCATGTATAAGCTGAATACCGAGAGCATGGCGACCGAAAAATCTTACCCAAACAAGCATCATCTCAAAGGGTGCGAGAATGCATGCAGCAAAGAACCATTCACATGCTTCATGGAAGACTACAATACGATGCGAGGAAGAAACGACAAGGAAGACAAAGAAAGAACACATGAGAAGTGAAATCAGTCGAGCTAAAAGACACCCTTCTCGGTGAAAGGAGAGAAGGTGGGGTAGGATACGGGCGCAGGAGGAGTTAGAAGCAGATATCGAGAGCTAGCAAAATGAGAGGGAGCGTGTGGGGTGAGGAAGAGCAGTGGACGGCCAGCTTCTTTCCACCCGAGTCTCTGTCTCATCCCTTTCGACGGACTACACCTCCTCAACCAAACCTTCATCACGATGCTGCACGATGCGGGGGACGTCGGATATCAACTTACTATCACTGATACTGCTTGTAGAAAGAAGTGAATTTTCATTCAAGAATTTTGCTAGCATCATTACCATCAAAATTAGCTATCCATTTTGTTGCACTTACGTTTCCTTCATCGTGGAAATCATATTAGTCCATTTTTTCTGCTCGTAGCTTTTGGAAATGTTTAGCTCAACAAAAAATAGATGCTGAAAGAAAGAAAAAGAATCTCTCCATCATTAATGCTTGTGATTCAAGTTTCTTTTGAAAGGCACTGCTTTGTTCGTCAGTGGAGATGCATCATATTATATTATGCCAATTAATAAAAAAATATATGTCATTTTTCTTATTTTGTGGAGACAATTATTTTTATTTTTATTGCAGACAATTGTATGATTTGAAATAACTATTCATATAATGTTTTTTTTTACTTTACTTTAACCAAAATAAAAGATGCTATAACATTAAATTAAAAAGTCTGAAACAACAAGTATTCCCCTCCCTCCATGTCTGAGGAGAAAAAATAACCAAAATATTTGGCATGATAAATTAACCAAAATCAACTCGATTAGCTTCTCTGCACACATAATTCATCGAAATTTCTTCGAAAACAAGGGTAACAATACAAAAATATCACTGAGTTGCTGCCGACGTGGAGGCTTCCACTAGATTTGTATCACAGGAACTTTTGAGTGGAAGTATTAGATTATTTCTAGAGATATTAGGAAGTTGAATCCATCAAAATTGATCTAAATAAAAAATACTCATAAGGAAAAGTAAATATGAAAAAAAATATGAATAATAAGGGCGAGGCTTCCAACAATATGGGATATGGAAAAGATCAAATGTATGTAACATCATATCTCTCATATCGTAAAAGAGTAATTTCATACTAAGGCATTCTCTTAAAAATAAAAAAAAATAATAAATGAATACGGCCAAAGAGGACAAAAAAACAAAGTCAAAAATACAGAATAAAAGGATTTTTTTTTTTTTTTTAGATTTTGGAGCTGAAGATTGCATGTCGTCAGCCTTTTATTTCTCTTCCTCCATAAATCCCAACACCATCAGACCTCAACCTTGTTTTTCTTCTTCTTCCCGAGCACACGAACGAATATGGTGGGGGAGGCGAATCTGCAAGAGCAGTCAAGACAAACACAACATGAACAAAGGAATCCATTATGCATGCCACCAAAAAAGAAGCTCGGATCAATATCATCAGTACACAGCAAAAACACTCAATAAACACCAACAGAGGATTCTTTTTTCTGAGTCACCCTATCAACCACTCTGGTGGTATGCATCCGAATTCGTTTTACCTCATATCGAGAGTTTGAACTCTTTGCCATAACATATTATTCATTAGTCACACACACTTCAAATGATGAATGAATTATGACTAGTATATTAACAGAATTACAAATAATATATATATATATATAATATATATATATATATATGTATGTATATATATATATATATATATATATATATATATATATATATATATATATGTTATCATCACTTAGTGATATAATTAATAATATTTATGCTTCATAAATATAATAAATGAAATGTTCATGTTTTTTATTTTTAAAATTGAAAAATATGTTTTCCGAGAATATCATTCTTAATATTCTATGAAATGTTGATTGAAAATACATAAGCATGTTTATGTTTAGTATAGTAGTATAAGCTCTAATGGATTTGAATATGAGGTTAAATTACAATAATAAATATGCATATAGTAAATAGAAGTGATGGTTAAATTTTAAATGGGTTTAAGTGAATCTCAATACTTGAATAAATTTAACAATGATTAATTTAAAGAAGTACGAGTTTTAAATATTATATATGTGAGAATAATAAACTACTTACGTATGGATAAAGTAATAAAAAATTAAATAGAGATACAAATAAAAAAAAATATTATACTAAATATTGAGATACATAAGTGAGATTGAAGGATAAGTTTAGATCAAAAGTATCATATTTATTAAGTCAAATTAAACTTGATTGAAGTTACTGTAACATTAGAATGATATTAGTAAAAGAAGAAAAAAAATTTAAAATGAGACCTAATGGGATTGAATGCAAGATCTCAACATAACATATATTTTGAATTTATCTTTGATTTTTGGATATATTTTGTATGAATGATTCTAAAACTTCTAGTATAACTTTAATATGAGATTTGTGTTTAAAGTTATTATTATCCCAATCTGAGGTACTCGTAAGCTCTTAATTTCTAAGAAGGAGTTATATTTAAACTGAATTGACCCTTTACAAACACTATCCTTTTTATATATTTTAAAAATTCTCATAGGGTTTTGTAACATTTAAAATTGAGTGGATACCACATTTGAAGTTATGAGGTTTATAAATTCTGACAATCCTAACCCAATTTTAATATAACAGAACAAGTGTTAGTAGTGAATTAAGAGGGTAGTTTAGCTTCGAAATAATTTTATTTTAAAGTTAAAATTTGGTATGTATTTAGTTTTATATGTCTTTTAGTTTTTTGTTAAATTTCATGATAATTTAAGACCGATTGGTCAGCCAAAATAGTGAAATAATACTTCTTTGCATGATTATATGATCGATAGCAATTAGTTCATTTGATTATAGAATGAATTGTTAGAAAATTGATAATAAAATCTAGATAAAATTTTTGGTTAAATATAGTTTATTTTATGAAAGATTTTATCAAACTTTTTTTATGAATTATTGTAACAAATTATTATAAATCAATAATTCATGAGGTATTGTTCTTAATTAAGGTGTCTCATGACCCTATACTCCCGATATTATAAGTGTATCGCTATTTAGCACACTTGATCATTAAGAAACATAATCTTTTATTAGCATCTTCATTTTTTAGTTCAATTAGGCAAGTGTAAATTTAATTCACTATAAAATAGTGATCGTATAAATTATCATATGTATAACATATTTTGGAAAGCATATTTTGACTAATATGATTATCATGAGTTAGTCATGAGCTAAATGTAAATGTATATATTTTATAAGAATAAAATATATCTGAATTTTAATAAAAATATCATATATACATGCATATATGATTACGTGTGGCATGAGAGTACATATGTTTTCTATGATGTGCAGTGTGTGAGTGCACAGATATATTACGACATATAATACACATATATACGAAAACACAATGTGAGAGTGCACATATATATTATAACAGAAGGTGTGAGGGTGCATGTATGTATTATAACATGTAGTATGAGAGTGAATGAATATATTATGTTGTGTCACATGGGATTACACATATATATTATGACACATGGTGTGAGAGTACACATATATATTATGATATGGGGCGTTAAAGTCCATAAATT
>LVTN01000135.1:379271-422510 GCA_001649415.1 Musa itinerans
ATATATATATTCATTAGTACGTTGATATGTACTAATGTCTAAAAAGAAAAAGAAAAAAAAAGAAAATGAAGGGTTGATGGAGTAGGAAGAAAGAAAGATGAGGAGACAGTGGAAAAAGATAGAGAGAACACATGGAAGAATGAGAGAAGACGGAGGAGAAAGAGGACAAAGAGAATAAGGAGGAAGCATGCACGTCGACAACATACTACGAGCTATGGATAGTAGCGATGAAGCAAAGGCAATATCAATGAAATAGATTTCATAGCAATAGTAGTATTGGTATAGATATTGATGTGAGATAGATGGCAGTAGTAGTGGTGGTGTGGATATTAATAGTGTGATCATCACCGATTCTTCATGTTACAACTTAATTGACAACTTGTTTTGATTCATTTATTGGATTAGATTAAATGTCGTTAATTTCACTGAAAGTGAACCATGGAGATAGATTCCCGACAAAGTCCATTTAAATCTCTCTACCCGCAAAGATAAGATTGTTTCTGGCAGGGGGAGTCTCATACACTAATCATCAATTTAGGGCGCAATTAGCATGCGCACACGCTCAAAGATGTGTGGATATGCACCTTTTCTCCTCTACTATTCGGGTCTTGTAAATAATGCGATGCAAGCAACGCGTCTTACACGCTTTAATCCGTATTCATATTATAGTTTTGCTGGTTGATGAAAACTAGTTTTGCAATAGAAAGAGGATATCGTCTTTTAGCAATCGAAACATGACAAGATGCAATATTTTGAGGGCTCAATGGAAGATGTTTCAGTTTGGGATTGGATTCAGTTGCATCAGGTCAGGTCAGGTCAAGTAGAGATGGATTGATCAATATATAAAAAGGGTGAAAAGATTTTTTTTTATATATGTAAAGAATACAACAACCATATGCCACAATAATAATAAATTATAATGTGCAAATTATTTAAAATCAATTGTGTGATTTCTTTTTTCCATCGTTGAAGCATGGATCAGATTATTGTCTCTTTAATTGTTTCTTAAACTAAATTCTTTAGCTTCAATAAAATCTTTCTAGTGTAGTCAAAATAAAAAAAATATGCTTGGTCCAAAAATACAAAGCTTATCGTAAAGAAAATACATAGTTCATATTATCAATTCGTACTAATGTATCAATTAACTGTCAATATAATACATATAAAGTTGTACCAAGCTATACGAAGTATATCAACATATGATACACTGAGATGTACCGATATATCATCTGTATCGATTCTTTGTCGCATCGATATATATCGTCCATACCAAACAATATACTTCAGTACATCGAATAAACATATTTTAATACTGAATTCAAACTGAACTTTGACTGTATAAACCGTCATACCAACTGTCATGTGAGATGGCAAAGCACCAATATGCCAAAAGATCTCACGAGCAGAGATGTCTTCATGTGGAGCTCATGAGGTTCTAAGAATAAGAACAGCTTCACAACGAGCAGAAATGCAAGACAGAAAAACAGGAGCGAGAACGATAGGGGTCCGTGCAAATCACAACCAAATTTTGGGCAGTTGAATGAGCGACCCATCACTGTGATGAATCTGAATTAATCAAACAATCCATCAGTTCTAACAGGTGGTAATTACTTCATCAAGATACATCTGGACACAGCTTAACTCATGTTCTAGCTTTTCCGACACAATCCCTGAGCAAACTCCTTTGTCGGAGATCACCATTGCACTTCTGTTGTTCTCCAGGAACTGACTCAAGTTCTGTGTGGCCAAATCTCTCTTGGATTTTATCTCCTCCAGTTTTGTCGATTCCTGTTGCATTGTTTCCTGGCACAGCTGAATCTCACCTTCCTTTAAGTCCAGCACAAATATACACTCCTGGAACTCAAGTAACAGGTTTGCTAGCTCAGCCTTTCCGGCCTCTCTCATCTCTGAAAGCATGTTCTTCTCTTCCATCACCTGTTGCAACCCAACTTCTGCTTCCTGCAGTGAGAGCAGTCCAGTATTTATCCCATTTTCGTAGCTCTTCATCTTAGTATCGATTGCATCAATTTTCTTCATGAAGCTTGCGATTTCCTTTTGTACAACAGCCAACTGTTCCTGTAATTTTTTCATCTCCACCGACAGCTTGCTTCGCTCCTCCTCACACTTTAGCAGTTCAGATGCTTTACCAAAACTCAAGTTCTTTTGCACCGGGACGATGTCGACTGTATCCATATTATCAATCGCAAACAGCACTCTTTCGGTCTTCTTCCTTTGAGTTTCTGAATCATGAAGCTTAGACTTTAAACAATCTATGTTGCGTCTCAACTGAGATTCGGAATGTTGAGCCTTCGACAGTGCAGTGCCAATTTCATCCTTGCGAGTTTGAAGACATCTTAGTTCTTCTTTCTTTTGCTCCAAATGTTCAAAGCACACGTTCAGCCTTGTTCTAGCCCGGGTTTCTCTCTGTTCCCAATAGTGTGCCTCAGAAGAAAAACTCCCAAGTGCAAGTTTCAGAGCCAGAAA
The DNA here is from genome assembly GCA_001649415.1 of Musa itinerans. Lineage (NCBI taxonomy): Eukaryota > Viridiplantae > Streptophyta > Magnoliopsida > Zingiberales > Musaceae > Musa > Musa itinerans. Next base: position 381,756 of record LVTN01000135.1, read on the forward strand.
CTTCTTGTCCAAGACTGTCTTTCTTTCCTGTGTCTGGGACAGAACACGCTTGAGTTCCTCGATCTCTTGTTCTTTTAACTGAATGCCAGGCTCTACTTCTTCAACATTTTCTGAAAGCTCTTTCACATCGGTTATGTTCTTCTCGAGTATCCCAAAGTATCTGATATCTGTCCGTACAGCAGCAAGCTTATCTCGTACGAGCTCCAAATTATTTCTGACCAAATGCCGCACTTCCTCTGGCACTTCCGCTAGATGTTCCTTCAGCTCCTCCGTCTCTTGCTTCTGGCAGCCTGTTTCTTCGTCCATTTCAACTAGCTTTTCCGGACATACAATCTCTTCTTTGGTTAAGGATACGCTGGATTCCATAGAAGCTAAAATTCGTTTGAAATCATCCCTCTCTTTCATGGCTTTCTCGTATAAGCCCATCAGTTTCTCATTTTCTTCATGCATCTCATAAAGTTGGTGCTCAAGACTTTCGATATCCTTCTTTCCTGAATAGTGGAATTCTTGGTTGAATTCTTCATGTCTATTTTCATTAAATTCAGCCGACATGTCAACTTGCACCAGAGACTTCTCAAATTTGGTGAGGCTCCCTGCATCATTATTACCACCTTCCGCAATTGCATTCTCATAGAGTTCAATCAGCTTATTGTTGTCCTCAATAAGAACACTAAGCTTCATACGCAATTCCTCATTCTCCTTGGCCAATGCAATGGCTGTTTCATGTGCTTCAACTTCTCTCTGACTAGCAACTGCAATTGCATCCACCATCGTTTTAAGTTCTATCTGATCATCAGAAAGCTTGCCTGTTCCTGAAGTGATGTCAGGATTAGTTTGTGGAAGTTCGACCCCTTCGTATGGAGCATGAGTAGACTTCCTTTGTTCTTCTAACTGTGAGTCTAACTCATCCACACGCCTGCAGAATAATCAGATTAGCCACCAGAAAAGAAATTCATGGTATTGACAAAATTATGACCATTTTAATGAAAAAGCAACAGTGAAATGTTTCAATAATGTTCATGAGATTGCTGAATTTTATATTGTAACAATTAAGGGATAATAATAAAAACAATAATAATAATATAGTAATAAGAATAATAAGCATTCACATTCTCAAGATTTCAAACAAAGTTTAGCATGGACTTCTCAGCCTGTAAATACAATCAACAAAAATGTTTTCAGTACTAAACATGATAGCTTCCAAAAATATATCAGAATTATTCATATATGAACTCCAAAAAGCTGATGAAAAGTTAAAACATATGCCTGTCACATGGGTTGTTTAAGAGTAAAACCATCAATCATGTCAGACAAGTCACGGGATGTCATGCAGCACCAATGGAACAAACCATGTGATGTGACAGATTTTGGGTAGAGAATTTAACTGGAAGTACCTTTCCAGCTTTTCTTTGGCTTCAAGACATGACGAAAGGTTTTTACGAAGTGCTTCTATCTCCCTCTGATTTTGAATAGACTGCACAAGATGACCATGCCATGAAAAGATATGTTTACCATATCAAAATAATTAATAGGTAACATTTTGGAACAAAAGAATTAAAAATAAAAAGATTGCTGCTGTCCTCACCAGCAAATGGAGGAACTCATTTTCTTCATTTCCATAAGAGTCCCAAGACGATGACAGGTTCTGCTGTGCAGAAATATGGAAATTTTAAAATAAAAGTAGAAATAACCAAGATTTTCCAACTTGCCCGCTGAAGTTGCTGAACATAAGTCCAGCAATTCCCAAATCAGAAAGCAGTGAAACAAGACCGAGTTTTCTACCAATATGTCTAGGGACATCTTATGCAAGGATAAGCCACTATATGCTGATCAAGAATTTTAAAATTTTAGCTTTCGAACCTGAACAACATCTGATTCTTTTTCGTGCATAAGTTTCCAATCCAGAGCCTCCAATAACTACAAGCCATGCATGTATGTTAAATAAGCACAAAAAATAAAAGGAACAACGATGAGCTTAACTTGAGAGAAAACATGGATACCTTATCCTGCAAAACTGTAATCTGTTCATTCATCATTTCTCTTTCACCTTCTTCAACAAACGACTGCAATCTGGGTGTCAAATATATAAAAATAATTATTACTGATATGCATAAGAGTTTCTTTTGATGAGTTGCTGGCTGTAGAGTATATAAAAAGTTAGAGTGAAGCATCATTATGGAAGAACTTATGAGTAAAGATGAAATGAAGTATAAAGAATTTCATCACAAAGTGAAGCAAAAATAGCAGTGCAATAGCAGACCTTCTGAGTTCTTCTTTCAGCTGCAAGTTCTCCATGGCAAATCTCGTAACTTCTGGATTACGGTCAACCTGGTTGCAGAGAGCTTCTATTTCCTTCAGAAGTTCTTCCTTCTCTTGCACAAGATGTGTTTCAGCAGATAGCTTTGCAGAAGCAACCGCTTCTAACCTCTTAATTCGTTCTTCACGGAACCGAAGCCTCATCTTAAGACTTCTTACTTCTTCTGTTCGTTGAGTAACCTAGTAAGCAAAAATGTACCATGCAAGTTTTAGATGAATAGAGAGTTGGAAACATCAAAATTCATTTAAACAGGCAAGCCTAGAAAGATGAAAATACATAAAATTGTCGTCTGACAAAATTATTAAGAAGTCACTATGTAAAAGCATTATGATGAACATGCTGTAATGTTGAACTCACTGAAAGTTGGTTCTATTTATTTTATTTAAACAAGTTTTAGGGCATCACAGTTAAATCATACAGATCTGGCAAATCAAAGTTTTAGGGCATCATTGTCAATTGTATGTAACGCAGATTCGCATGGACATATCGAGCTACCCAGAAAGCTATCATAATAAGAGACTATGGTTACCAGCTGCTGTGTAGCCTGCTTTTCGGCAGTCATTGCCTTCAGAGCTTCTTCTTTATCCTTATCCCTTCTAAAAGCTGCCACTAGAGCAGCTTCATATTCCTTCCTCTGGAGTTAAAACAAATGTCAGATAGATTACTGTGATGGATGTATGATTCTAGATGCGTTGTTGCCACCATATGCCAACAACTATTACAAAGAAAAACAACATAATTCGATGAGATGCTCAACGTAGGAGATGCCAACCTGCGATAACCTTTTATCAAATGTCAGTGGACTAAATGATCCGTGCCCTCCATCCCATTTGAAAGAACATGGAGATCCAGTAGGACAAGCACTCAAACCATCAGTCTCAGTGTTGTCAGGCCCAGCACTTACCAACCCTCGCAAGCGATTCACCTCTTTCTGCATGTGTTTAAGAAGTAAGGCAAACTATATTCCCATAAAGGAATTCAAGAAATAACATCCAGTATCAAAATTATATTATGATCCCACTTTTTACAAGACAAACAAGCCTTATTAAGCAACATCATCTTACTAAAACTAGATTCACAAATTCAGAAAACTAAGAAAATACATAGTGGATTGTGAGTGCACACTAGACAATGTACCATAATTCTTTTCTATGTTAGCAGACATTCCGGCATCAGTTGGAACAAAATTGCAATCACCCGTATAGACTCCATAAATGAACATTGTAAAAGAATATTCTATGTTACCTTTAGTTGCTGAATCTGTAGACGCATGCTAAGAACATCTCCAGAAGCATCCTCATTTACAATTGCCTGGAGATAATAGGAAATGATAAGTGATTTATTCTGTTACAAATAAGATAGCATGTAATGCAATTTTTAAAAATAGAAATAAAAGGTATTGCATCACTTACATTATTCCGAATGAACTTAGCACGTTGTGCAAACTTTAGTGTACTTAGTGTCTCTAAACCACAGCTACAGAAAATCCAAGTTAACAAACACAAATGAAGAACACGTCAATCAAAATTATCTACACAGAAAGAGTAACAACTTGTGGCATATAGGGCCACTAACCAATTAGATGGGCTTATATTTGCAATTATGATGGTTTTGGAGTTGCCTCCCAATGAGTCCTGAAAGAAACAAAACATAATTTAGACATCAAGGCCAACATAAAACACCAAATGTCTAGTATAAAAAGAAAGGACATTTGTCTTATGCTGAGTCACTAACAGTGGGACCATAGATCTTTTCTGCTGATAAATTTATGATCTAAATTTTTTATGATAAATTGTTGATGATAAATTCTACAAAACTGATTAATTTATGATCTAAATTGTTCATGTTTATATTTGTGGTACATTTCAAAACTGATAATATGTTTGCTTTATGATTCATATGCTCAATACATGGGTACGACAATAATCATAATTTGCTTCGTGCACAGACAGTGTCTCTTGTGAACATAACAAAATACATAGCTTTATATCAAACATAAAATGGACACTGAAAATTCATGTGATGCCATAAACCAAAATGATAATTTGATTCTTTTCCATCAGTTAAGGGAATGCCCTAAACAGCCAATCGGTGGGGAATCGTGAGAAAGTATGGTGCAGCCTACGAGATCTTATTGTTCCCTTACAAGAAAGATCAGGAATCATTAACAATAAACAATAATGAAGAAGTTTCATTGATGAAACAGATAACTTTGCCGGTTTCCTTCATATTGCAGGTGGAATTTTTACACTTATATAGTATTTATTTTATAGAGAAAACTTCAAACATTTATATATGCATAGAAAACCTATTCTAAGTTGAGACACACCAATGTGCAAATTATAACATATCAGTTCCCTTCACAAACAATTTACCTGAAGAAGAAAGGTCAATTTAGAATCCCGGTAAGGTACATGTAGTGATTTCTTGCTTGATGTGCTGACAAGGTTCATAATAACAAGCCTGCATGGCCCAAATCACATTGAGAAGCATGAGCATGCAGTGTGCAAATGGAAAAATACCAATGATGTGTAGTCGCAAATTAGATATACAATTTATTAAACCAGATACAATAAGAAAAATATACAGACCCTAAGGTCGAGAGTGACTTGTTAATGTTAGTCGCTTCCTTCAGTCTGTCACCCTCGGCACCTGAGCTCTTCTGCCTGAATCCATGTGTCCAAGAGGGTTTAAGAGCTAGATTGATAGCAAAAACAAGTGGCCAAATATTCATGAACATGTTTTGGTGGAGTACTTCAAAGTTTATGTACCTCTCTGATCCTGCCAAGTCTACAAGGTTAAGCCTAGCAAACCTGTGATGAGTAACACCCTGGGATTCCCACTGCATGATTTTGAAACTACAATATTAGTTCACTTACTATTAAAAAATGTTTCATGGTCAATGTAGTTCAAAATACTTTGTTAATTCATAATAAGGAAAAAACACTATTGATTTGGCAAATCTAACACACCTTGCTTTCTATGACACAGGTAAAAACACTATGAGAACGACTGCTTGCACGATTCATGTTTGTGGCAGCTACCTTTCTATTTGCTGCCCCCTATAAACATTCAAGCAATTAATCATACTACTTCCACAGAAAAGTACAATTTAAAAGACAACAAAATTGGAGAGATTTTAAAACCATAGTAGATCATTTCAGACAGGTTTGAGATGCCTTGTGCTATGTTTCTACCATATCCAGTAAAAAGGGCTTCTCACATTATATATCGAGGAAACAAATCGATTAAGTTGCAAGCAATCCGAACGTATTAGCTAGCCACTACAGCTTGAAGCATGTTCGAACAAACCTGAATAAGTTGTTGCATAACATCTCGAGCACATGAAACTTCAAATTCTGAAAGACTCTCCACATGCACACCTTTCCTTGAGTCTTCTCTTATCTGTAATGAAGCAACAAGAGGTTAACTCCTGCATTCCAAAACACTAGAATATGGAAATGATAAAATCTAAGATATTGAGGATGTTTTTGATAGATAAACAAATAATAATCAGGACTTGCCCGCTCATGATTATTCCGTTCACCTAAAGGATTAGGTAAAATCTAAAGAAGTTAATTTAGGAATGCAATAGAAAACGAGAGAAACATAATTTCTATGATCACCCTTTACCTGCAAATTTACAGAGGATGGATCCAAAAGATCAAGTATTTGTTCATTGTATATTTCCAAAAACGAGCATTTACACGTAAATCTTAGCTTTTCATCTCGTCGGGCCTCTTTTTCCTATCAAACAACCATGAGAGTCAGTCTGTTACAAGCGCTCTTTTTGCTTAAAAATTAAATAGCTTGAAAAATAGGTGAAAGTGAATCTTACCTTTTGTATCCTTGAGAAGAGATACTCAAACACTCGAGGTGTCATCCCACAGTTAACACTATGTCTGCGTGTTCCACCTTCTATGTCTCCTAACATCGTGTGGGTTTTGCCACTACCAGTCTGAAATAAAATTATCTCGTATTAAAGCCCTAAGTCCAACTATACAACAAACATCATATGTATACTCTCATGTAATGTAAATAAGAAACTAACTATGCACTCGATCTTTTCCAAGAAAAGACGACTACTAAGTCTCTCCTTTATGCATTCTTAGCATATGAAATAGCTGACAGAGAATAAAGGAGTAGCATTCAATTAAGCAGCAACTGTATACAAATAATATCTATTTGAAAAGTAAAAAGAAATGTCAAGAACTTACTTGGCCATAGGCAAACATACAGCTGTTATAGCCTGCCACACAATTCTCTACCATTGGCACTCCGGCAACTTTAAATAGGTTCTCCTGTTATGCACTAGATGCATCACTTCACCAAGGATAACATGTCATGAAGGAGAAGTGTTATCTGAAATGGAGAAAAAATTATCACCTGGCTGACATGCTCATCAGCAATGAGATCAAATGTGAAACGGGACTCTGGGTGTCCAGTCCAAGTAATGGTTTGGCAGCTGTCCTGCCTGACACATCTGTTGTGTCCTTGCAGAGATATTTCCGCGCTGCTAAGGGGTCGAATTCGAATGACGACCTACTTCAGCCAAAAAATGAGCACAACCACTAGCAAGAAATAGACAATCTCAACACTAATAACCCAAAACTTGTGAAAATGGATTATCCCAAAATTTGAACTTTTTTCTAAAACTATTTTCACAAAAAGAAGTCCAGTGGGAACAAAGAGCATAAAAAAATTGTAATAAAAATCTAATATCAGAAAAGTGATGCAGAATATCCAAAAATTAAACTTCTCTGAACTGTTTCCTTCAGGAAACCTTGACGATCGGAAACTATCACGAATCTGCCTCCAAGATCGCAATATTTTCAACTCAAAAACCTTCAAATACCTGCACGTTATGATCCTTCCAGAAGGATGGATCTTCCCGCAGCTCAAATCTCTGAACCCGCAGGCCGCCGGTGACGGCCTCGCGATCACCATTCCCATCCACAGACCCCGCCTCGGAGTCAGTCACGCGTTCTTGAAACCTGACCCTGCTGCCAACGCTCCCAGGTTCCACGACCGCCGGCATTATTCTAACCCGCAGCAAAAACCGAATCAAGAAGAAAATCCCTAGTTTGTCACGGCAGCGGCCAAATCCAAGGCTCCAAGACGCAATCGAGAAGGGAAAGTCAAAAAGAAGCGGTTCCCGAAGAAGAGCAAGGATTTGGGAGCTCCTAAGGTTTCGATTTGGAGACGGGATTGAGGAGTAGAGCGGCACGGAGAGAGAAGGGGGAATGGGATCGAGCCGATGGAAAGGAAGAAGAAGAGGGAGAGTGCGACTTAAATGCTTTCGTTTTTTGTTGTTGTTGTTTATTTGAATCGGACGGTGGAGATGGGCGAAATGGACGGAGAAGATGGCGAGAATTCAAATTTCGCGACCGTTTGCGCTCGAAAGCCCCACTGGAAGTGTTCCCAAAGTTCGAGGGAATGGGGATCCTTTACAAAAGTCCAAACGGCTCCGATTAGAACACGGAGATGGGTTCATAGATATGACGGTAGTGATGATGGTGTCTGCAGTTACGTTATACGTATTATTGCAGCGAATCCCGGCGCACTTAACGGCGCAGAAACAAATGTCATGGTCAAAGACCGGTCAGCGGATCGGCTGAGTCAGCAGACCACGACCAATTACTTCTTCGTTGCCGGTTTATTACAAACTTGGAAAAAAAAAACAGTAATAATGATAAATCAAAATATGATTTTTAAGTAAATCAATCAAGTTAAGTAAATATTTTTATTTTTATCAATAAATAAAACCATATTTTCATTTCTTCTTCTTGGTTGTACGGGTATCAAATCAAACCCATTAACTCATTTAAATAATAAATCGAAATATTGTTTAGACCAATTATGTCTTTGTCAGTAAGAAATTTTATAAATATTTACTTAGTTAGTTAGATCAAGCACATTATTATTATTATTATTTTTGGGTGAAGACTTGTCTTTTTCGAAATTAAAAATCAATGTGAAAATTACAAAAACAGTGGTATGATCCTACTTGTGTGACATTCTAGTTGTCCTAAATTTGTAGCTTCCAAGCTGAGTTCTTCCTCTACATAAAAATCGAAGGGTAATTAACTAAAAAATTACCCAATGATTATTTTTTTATTTCTAATTTACCCTCCGTATTCAAACTAAAATCGATCCGATTCTAGTTTAACATAAAAGAAAAAGAACAAGGAAAAAATGAGTAAAAAAAAGGAAGGAAATAGAAGATCAAACTGCACTGATTCGATTCTAATTTAACATAAAACCAATTAATGAACTTTACCTATTTATGGAAAAAGATACATATATGTAAATTCTTAATAGGGATGCACCATCCAATAAAAGACAATCAGTGAGGCCTTTTTTGAGATAAATTGCACAAAAAACTCACATTTAAATTTCTACTAAAAAATTTTAGTGAAGGTCTTTGATTTCTCTTTTTTTTCTCCTAGTATTAGTACTAATTGTTTCAGCTTGTCGGATCACAGGATCTACGAAATCCATCATTATATTTAACTGAAGAAGGATAATTTATTTGACTAACGAGATTGATTTTGCCCTCTATTTCCCCTGAAAAATGTTTTGTTTTCAAATTGGAGAAATTGTGGGTAGAGAAAAAGTAAAAAAGAAAATGAGAAAAAAGTTTTATCGGAGGAATTTTATTCGCCATCATCATCGTTTAAACTGAAACATATCGATGTATATTCATGCTGAATCAATACTTAGCGAAGTGGTGTAAAGGATCAATCTACCATACAAAGTGCAAGCAGGTTTTATTGTGTTTGATCTCTTAATTTGTTTCTGTCTTTAAGCTGTTCATATCGGTGGATTATATCTCATCCATCTCCAGCTGTGAGGGAAAACAAAAAAGCATTATACATAGAATAATATTTCCTTCTTAATTATTATGGATTAAGACTACCTGAAAAATAAACTTATGGTAAAAAATGATTTAATCGAGTGGCTATGAGTTTTCAGAGATAAAATTTTAATTCTTATACTTCAAAAATACGTAATAGACTTATATCTATCAAATAATAAAAAATCAATAATAAAATTTTATTTGGACTACACATCAAAACGGATAATTTATCGTGAGCTCATATGCCCACTTATCATTTGAAAAGCACAACGAGCTAATAATAATTTAATTAATTGATGTTATTTTTGTTCTTATCTCAACTCTAGTTGGAAATAGGGATATTAATTTTTTTCAAATAGCTACTCCTGAGGAGTCATTTAAATCATATGTAGATAAAGAAATAATTACTCGAGTAAAGTTTAAATAGAATATTTATTATTTCTCATAATATAAAATATACTCATTATTATTACCCTATCCGTTATTATTTCTAATATTATAACGTAAAAATTGAAGCAAATTGATTTCTTTTAAATTATTAAGCACTATAGTCAATATTTTTTGCCTTTTCACTTGAATCGGATTCGGATCCTAATTCGGATCAAATTGGAAGACCGAAACCACCCGTAATTAGGGTTTGAGCCGCTCTTCGCTGTCTCTGTATCCGCCTCTGCTGCTCTTGTCAGAGAGAGGAATTGTTAGGGTTAAGATCATTGTTAGGGTTAAGACCCCTCGATCTCGTGGGGCTCCTCCTCCCCCTGTCCCGGATGCGCGAACGACGGAAATCCAATGGGAAAATGGAACCCTCGGACGAGAGCGAGGCCGCGCCTTCGATTGTCTTCCTCAGCAGTAGCGACGATGAGGAGGCGAACGAGGACCTTAGCCTCGCCATCGTCAAGAAGGCGCGCCAGCGCGAGGCGAAGCGGAAGTGGTCGGAGGACGCCCTCGGCCCCAGTCCCCTCTCTGCCGTCTCGCCGGCTCACGTCATAGAGATTTCCTCCTCTTCTCCTCAATCCTCAGGCGAGGCGGAGCTTGCCTCTGATCGGACCCCTGCCCCTTCTGCCGGAGGTTTGATGTCTCCCATGGAGGAGACAAAGAACATGCAGAAGAAGTCGAAGAAGAGGAGGAGGAAGAAGAAGAAGAAGCAGTTGGAAGAGAAGGAAGTTGTAAGTTTTATGCTCTGTGTAAAAGGCGATTGTTCGTTTCTGATTTTTTTTTTGGTTTTGATTGTATTTTCCGAGATCCAAACATTTAGGAGCAGAATTTACTTGTAGTTTGTATTTCCTTGAATGTTTAAAGGTGGTTGGAAGGGATTTGAATTAGGAACTCTTGCTTTAGCTGCAGGTGGATACTATAGTCGAAGAAGAGAAGCCATCGGGGCCGCCAGAGTCTGTGATCACTGAGGTGAATGAAACATCGGACAATCTGGTTTTTCGAAAGCTTCTTGTAAGTCTATATAATTTTCTTTCATCTAACTTTAGTTTCTAATAGGAAGGTCTGATTTTGATATTACTTCTCATGTTTTTTTTTTTTTTTTGATAAGCGTGGGCCAAGATATTTCTATCATTGGGAAAACAATGTGGGGGCTTGCTTCAACTGTGGGGAAGAGGGCCATACAGCTGCAAATTGTACAATGGAGAAGCGGCAGAGACCTTGCTTTGTTTGTGGGTTGTTTGGTCATAATGGAAAGCACTGCTTACAGGTGAGGAACCACACTGTTTTAGGTGCATCTGAGTTAAATAATTGATTAACTGCATTGTGTTTTGACTTTTTTGTTTTTTGTTTAAAAATTTCAAATAATAAAAGTGGAACCTGATTAAACAGAGGTTCTTTGATGTGTATTGATTTCTTCAGCCATGTAAGGGTCTATTTTATCTAGACCTGCAGTTGAACTCTTGCTTACAGTCGCTCATTCAGAAAGTGCATTTCATTTTGGCACTTTCTATATCATGCTGGAAGGATGTAGTGAACTGTCATTTTTTTAAAGGAAAAATAATAGGTAAATGAAAAACATTTTGATTTTGTTTAGCATTTATACTGTATGTCTAGAAAATGATGCCATGTGACATATTCTAATGACCTCGGAATCTAATTGAATTTTATTTTGACCCAAAACCAAAATTCCTTGAATGTCCATAATCTTCCTTGGTTCTGTCAACAACTTTGTACTGTGAAATTAATTTTCTGAATCGTGTAATTATTTAGGATCTACTTGGCTTGTTTGCTTTTCGTTTTTCTCCATTGGGTTCTTTTCTAGTGGGATTTAAATTGTATCACATGTGGATCTCAATGGAAAAGAAGTCAATATAATTAAATCCTAGGTAGTGCTTTGTAGTAGATCGAAGGGGAAAGAGGAGGAAGATAGAGAAGAGATGAGGGGAGATGGGAGGAAGAAGAAAGGAGAGGAGAGGTGGGGACACAGGGGAGTTGGAGGAGAAACTATGAAGCATGGATGCTTCAAAATGATTCCTGAATCTTTGTCATGTCCATGTCAAACACAACTGACTGGATTCCTCTCAACTTGTGTCAAGTAATTGAAAATATATTAAGATTCTTGTCCCTTTTGACACTTATGTTTGTTTATATATTGCATGTGTGGGATGTTCATGTTATCAATATAAGACGTCACTGCATGAACTGGATTGTTGACTTCTCCTTAATGTTTTGTCTATGTTTTTACTTGTATGATTGGAATTCTATGCTTCTTATGAATTTAATATGTTGGTTGTAGAATATTTAAACTGTGTGAAGTAACAGGTATAATAACCAAGGTTTACAATACCGACCCGTACCGCTCAATATGAGCGGTATATACCGGTTCGACAAGGGACCGGTATGCGGACCGTCCTCTACCGGGCGGTATCATAACCTGACCCCATTTCGAGTGATATGGGGTCTGTACCGAGTGGTAACGATCGAAATCCGATCGTTACCGACCTGTACTGGTCGTTAACGATCGGATTTCGACCGTTACCGATCAAGGGTTGAGATCGACCTATTTCAAACAGTCAAATTGACCGTTTGAACCAGAGGAAAGGGTTTTTCCTCCTTTCTCTTTCAACTCATATCACTCTCTCAATCTCGTCAATTCCCTCAAACTCATTCTCACTCATATCTAACAATTCAAATTATTTCTTTATAGATAATTCAATATTAACGGAAGCACGGTTCAGAACATACTACAAAGTTACTCCTCAAAGTCTGAAAAAAAATGTCATTATTCTTTCCTAATTTAGATTATTTTTTGTTAAAATTATACTAAATTCATATTTATTTCGAACTTAAAAACTCTAATCAATTTTTTTTTATTTTTCAGGTATTTTTGGAGCTATTTTTGATTTTTTTGGGTGTTCTATCGGTATGCCCTAGCGTACAGTCGGTACGCCTTAGTACGTACCATATTGATCATTGGTCGGTATACTGGTATGGATCGAAATTGCAAACCTTGATAATAACATATGAAAAATATACATGTGGTTACTATGTTCATGCCATGTTGTTCCTCACTTTTAAAAGATTAACCATGTTGGCATGTCTGCATCGATGTATAAGTCTCTTGTTGGTGTCCATGCTTTATAGTGGACTAGAGTGGAGAGGAGGCACGGAGAAAGAGGAGATGAGGGTTTGCAATAAAGGAGGAATGCAGGAGGAAGAGGATTTGGGTGTAAGGGAAAAGAAAGGGAGGGATCTCTGGTGTTGGATGGTGTCGGATGTCAATGGAGAAGCATTGGAGCTGTTGTGGAGAGGACATAAAGAGGACTTATTCCTCTAACATATGCTCAAAGCCCATTGCTGAAAACGGATTAAATAATAAAGACTTCTTGAAGTTTTCCTCCATTAAAGTTGGCATTTGCAAGGTTGAAAGTACTAATCTTATGTTAGTCAAACATCAAAATCCAAGGCTTTGCACAGACAAAGTATCCCATGGGATCCAAGTTAGCCAAACAAGCATCATTTTCTAATCTGCTATTTGAAATCTATAATGCTTGTTTACCATTTAAGCTGACAAAATATTGCATTTCCATTCTCATAGTATTTTCAATCTTCATATCAGTTTGGATGAGCTCTTGCAATGTTTGGTAGTTCTGCTATTTTTTACATTCTTTATCTAGTCTAGATATGAGCTCTTGCTAGATAATATCTCATATCAGTTTGGATAAGCTGACAAAATCTGTAAATTCTCATATCGATTTGGATGAGCTCTTGTTATATTTGGTAGTTCGGTTATTTTTTACATTATTTATCTAGTTTATAAATCTTAACTAGATGCTTTAGATTTTTTAGTTATGCATATTAACTCTTCTTAATCACAATTTTTTTTCTGCAATGAGTTCTTGCTTTGTGCTTTTTCTTGGGTTTGAAAATGTGATGTTCTCTTCTTTCTACATAGATTTTTGCTAACACTGTACTTCATTGTTTCGATTCTGCTTTTATGTTGATATTGAAAAATCCACAGGGACAAGATTGTTTTGTTTGCAAAAGAAGAGGCCACCATGCAAAAGACTGCCCTTACAAAAATAAAAAGGTTGCTCAGTGTTCAGATATTTGCCTACGGTGTGGAGAGACAGGACATGTTATGTTGTCATGTAGAAATGATTATTCACCTGATGACTTGAAGGTTAACAATTCTTCAAAACCTTCCCTATGCATTGATTATCATTTTTTGAATTCTACTTGTGTCGATATACATGCCAAAAGAGGGATTAATAAAGCCAATTTTTTTCACACAGAATATGATTTATTACTTATGCTTGGTAGATCACCATGATGCGGTTGTTTCAGTTAATTGCTAGAAAGGCTTGTGGGTGCAAATTATCCCAGATATGTTATATCTGACGTCGATCTCATTTGTTGATAGGAGATGCAATGTTATGTTTGCGGAAAGTATGGTCATCTATGTTGTGTTAACTTCACAGATACTGGTCCAAGAGAATCCTTTTGTTACAATTGTGCTAAACCTGGCCATACTGGCTTGGTAAGTTGGAAAATTGTACACTTTCATTAAATTGTAAATGTTTTCTCATTTGTTTGACTTGAAATGGCCCCATCTATAACTTTGTTGACTTAGGGGTGTGCAAAACCACGTGGTGATAGTGTTGCTGTTGATTCACCAGCTGTGTGCTGTATTTGTCATGAAGAAGGACATTTTGCACGAGGTTGCACAAAAAGGACTAAGGTCTATCAAATTTCTTATGTACTTAGAAGTTAATTGTTTTATTTGTCTATTTAGGATTCTAATTTGTGTTAGTTTTGCAGTCTTCTAGAAAGATGGGCGAATCATTAACACCTCAGACGTTTGACAAGAAGAATAGGAGATCTAGGGGATCTAAGTCCGTCCCTTGTGATTTTGTTAAAGAACGAAAAAAGAAAAGCTTGGTATATGAAGAAAGAAGGAACATGACAGCCAGTAAGTTGAAAACAAGAGGTGGTTGGATTGTTGATGATCCGGGTGATCTTCCTAAGAAGAAATTCAGAGCGAATAATTATTCATCACCTGTGACACCAGCACAAAGGAGCCAAAGAAATTATTCATCAGGTTTTAGTGGGCATTCTTCAAGTTTTCATACTCCTAAGAGATGGAAGTCTTACACTGGAACTCCAAATTCTCATGCTACAGTAAAGGCCTTGCATCGAGAATTTTCATCGTAAAGATTTGGTAACTCATTACTATCTTTTGTGAGGGCTTAAAGCAGGAAATCATGGGTTCTTTTTCAAATTAGGCAAATCTGCAGAAGTATTCGCTTTGTTTGAAACAAGTGCTCCTGAAGTGATCCTCAATGCCTCCTTGATACTGGGCCTTATCTTGCATTATTCTTTTAGCGGTTCAGGGGTGCTGTAATTCTTGACAAAGGTAAGCATCTATCATATGCTTTGTTAACTTTCTTGTTTGAAAGTTGAATAGATTTGAAATTGTTATCAAAATATTTGAATTGGGACTAATACAAAATTTTATTTGGAGAGCAAAAAAAGATGCTCATGAACACATAATAGTTGTATCATTTATGATTTTTACCAGATTGATTCTCTTAGGTTTCCTATTATATTTATTTCGGGGGTTGCTTACTCATTTAGAATATTCGAAACAATGTGTTTGTATGTATGGATGCAACTTGGAGAATACGTTTTGAATGGTGCAAGTGCAAGTCATAAATTTTAGGGCTTAGAATTCAGGGAAAAGATATCAAGTGTCATACATGTTGGCTCTAGTTTTCCATTTGTTTGTCGCAGCTTTTGTGTCTCATGAAGTTGTTTTCCATTGCTGTAAGTTCTAGATTGGACAAACTATAGATGCTACTGTGAATGTGTTTCTCTTATCAAACATGTCTATTGAGTTGTTCATCATGTATATATTATTTTGTAAGGAAACAAAGGCACCAAAACTGGAGCATCAGGATTTTACAGATCGAAGGTTACTTTTATTGTCTGTTTAGTGTGTATACCATGTGTTATTTCTGCAAATGATTGCAGACTGGTAAAGACACAACAAGTTCATATCTCCATTCGATTTATTTATTTCAATATCTCCTAATATTCTCAGATTGTAAAATCAAATTATTGGAAGTATTACTAATGTCATCAATAATTTTTTTTATCAAGAACATTGGTGACAGATTGTTGAAGTGGACTGCATCAATGAATAGAGTAATGAGAAGATTGGATTAAACGGCTAATATAACTGCATTATAGGAAAAATATTGTGGATATGTTTCCATATCATATGGTTATTATAGTTTATTAGAAACCACATGGTGTAAACCAGTCATCTGTTCAATCCTTTGATCGTTTAGGTTGGTTGAGGGCCTTAATACTAAGCATACTAGAGATTTGCATGTACAAGAACACGTGAATATGTTCGAAACAGGGGAAGCTATCACACAAATGCCTAAAAAATTAGGAATTAGAAAAAGATGGTGCAGATTCACTCTAAATATGACCACAGAATCCTCACTCAAAGAACAGCTGGCAGTCTGTGTATGATGTGATGTGTTTTGTTGGATGTAGGTAATGGAATGAGATGATGCACAAAGGCACTTCCCCAAGGAATGAACTTCTGAGTACTATCTTTTGTTGGCTTGACTTACATGGCTTCCAGGTTTGTTGGGGAGATTCTTATTATCCTAATGCATTTATACAGTGTTTTTGTAAGTTTGTTGTCCTCTAATCAGATGCAAGGAGTCTATGCATGCATTAGAAACTCAGAACTTGTACTGGGTAACTTATCAATGTTAACTTTTACTGTTAAAGAAGTTTTGCTCTCTAATAGGATAACTTCATGGTCCCATCTGTCCACAATTGCAACTTCATCAAATTTCCTTGGAGCCTTTATAGGCTGGTCCACGATTACTTGATCAACTGTGTTGCTTATAACTTTGTACTTCCTCAACAAAGAAATTTTTGTGAAGATTCTACTGAGCGATGAACAGAATCTTTGTATATGCTAGGGTCTCTAAAGGTACAGAAAGAAAAAAGATTGTCTACCTTATCTGGTAGACTTTTGTGCAAGAAAGAGCTAGGAACTTTTGCTTTTACTGTCACCATTTGTTTACCTTCTCTTGTCAGATGATGAAGGCTTATTGGCTGGAATAGCTTGTTGGTACTTGGAACATTTCCTGCATTCTTCATTGTTCATGATTCCTGCCAGAATCAAGGGAGCTGATTCTTTTGTCTTTGAAGAAGTTTGTTTTCTTATATGTAGACTCATTGTTTTGCTTATCATTCATTACCTCGACTTGAAGCTTCTGATTCTTAAAAGTTTCTGTTGGTGTCAACTTTAAGCAGTTTATTCCTGTAATGCATATGATCACTCTGTTGTTGTATTCCTTCGTTCTTGAGTTCACCTCATGTTTATTCGGAGGTTAGCTCTATCTGTGGTTTGGTTTTTGGTAAAGGATTCGTTACACTCTACATGATTCTATTTATTGGTAGAAATTTACCGAGTGACCAATAAATCACTCAAAATTTCCCAAGTGATCAATGATTTTTGTCGGATGATTTGGAAAAAATAAAAGGAAAAAACAAATAATATACCAATTATTAATTATAGAAGAATGATTCGGATTGGGTTTTACCATCTGTTTTCGTGTTGTAAAAAAAATTAACAATAAGTCATGATGAGCAGATTAGTTGGGTAAAACTCTTTGGTTGTGATTATGTTTTGAAAATATCCCTAATAAGATTAAGGAAATTAAATTTTGAAGAATATTTTTTAAAATTTTTTTTATTTTGATGCTGGTTAGCATTTGTGTATTTGGCCAAAATATGAAGACGACTTCGATCTAGAATGATATGTCTTGAGATATCGTTCAACCAGGGGTGACGAATGTCACTCGACGACACTAATCATACAAGGGGTGACGAATGTCACTCGACGACACTAATCATACATGTCATTTAACACGACAAAGTCAATAATTTAATAAGAAGATATAATTTAAGTAAAACTTATTAAGAATGATCTATAGATTTTTCTAAAAAAAAATATTTTTTTAACATTTCAATCGAAGTATGTGATTCTCAATTGGGACTCTTTGAGTTTCTACGATAATGACAAACACGTCTCTTCTTAAGTAGTCAACAGAACTAAGATTTTTAATGAGTAATAAAGTGATAGTAAAAATAAAAAAATAGTTAATTAGTAATATTTTAAAATTAGATTATGCCCCTGCATCATTTTCTTGACTTGAGAATAATTCAATTTAGAATTTATAGTGAGTTCCTTTCAAATCGTGAGTTGATATTCATACGTCTTTAAAATTGATCTTTCCCTTAAAAATGTAATAAGTATAAGTGGAATATTTTGAGTATCCAATACATTTTGAGTAGAGCTCATAGACTTAGTGGCAAATTTATTCGGTTCTATGATAATATTACCTCGTCCTCATTGAATGAACTTAAGTCACACACATTAATAATAATAATAATAATAATAATACTCTAAAATATAATTAATTAGTAGTAATATAAAAATTAGATTATATCGTCTACATCATTTCTTCTCTTTTTCAATGTAATTCTGGAGGAAGCATCCAAATCTCTCTTAAAAAAAAAAGAGTCCAATTCTAAAGACTTGATGCCATTCTAGGGTACTAAGAAGTGGGGTTATGTCCGTTCTTTAGGAAATTGATTAGATCGACAAGACTTGATGAGCAAATCAATATAAAATATTATTGATATGAGTTTTGTTTATAAAATACCCAAGATATTAGTTTGATAGTGATAGTGTATCTTGAATTTTTTTTTTGATTTATTTTAGTAATATTTATTACCTTAGCCATAAAAAATTTGAGAGATTATCGTAATTTCGAATTTTATTTTCGTTATTTATTTTAAAAAAATTATTTATGAATGACAAATATTTATGATATATTAATATTTAAAGATATATATACATATTACAAAAAAGTTTGTTAGGATAAATAACACCAAGGAAAAAGAAGGAGAAGTGTCGCATTAAGCCATTCAATCCACCGTGTGCGGTTGACAGAAGAAGAAGAAAGACGCCCGTGTTCACCTCGTTTCCGGCCGGCCCGAAATGTTCTCCCAACTCCTCTCCTCCCCGCCGGTGCCACCGGCGTCATCGCGCGCCGGCGCGGTGGCGTGCCGCCTCTCTCACATTGCGACGCGCCCGCTCACCCCTTCTCCGCTCCACACCGTGAGTTCTCTCTCTACGCCTTGATTTTTGGGGCGGCACGCCCCTGAGGAGTCCAAGAAAAGGCGTTCCGCTCTCGGAAAAAGAGAGAAAGAACGGTTTGTTTTGTAACTTTTTCGGTAGAAAAACCTTCTTGCAACTCGAAAAAGTTGCTTTAGAAAGGTAACGATCTTTTCTTTCCCCCTTTTCTTTTTCTTGGTCTCTTAAGGTCGTAATCTTCAACGAAATCTCTTTTGGGGTTCCAAGAAATGGGTCCAGTTTTCTTCCTTTTTTATTTTCTCTCTTTTTGAAGTCATTTTATGCTTCTTTTTTTAGCTTCAATTTCGTGCAAATGAATCATTCGTATAATTATTTCTCCTCGCTTAGAACACGATATGCAGATCCGTGAAGCCTTAAAATCTGTAGGTAATCGATATTCTGAAACGAGTCTTAGCATCATTGCGGCAATGACGATTTGCTTTTGCTTTTTCTTGGACCTTCATGGCTTATCCACCTCAACCAATCAAATCATTTTAACCAGTGCCCGCTGAGTTGCACCTTGTTTTTTTTATCATCTTCACTCAAAAGATGTGCAATATTCAAATATCAGAAAATTAACTTCCATTCTTTATCTTTAATTTTTAACTTAATTTTATTGAATTAGTAAAGGTTATGAAAGAAAAAAGGGTGCAAATTCCCCTGACAAATGATGAATTCTGTCTTATGAGTTAATTTCTGAAATATAAAATATTGACCCTTTTTCTTTTTATTTATTTGTCTGCTTTCTGCATAATTTTGGTAGGAACTAGAGACTTATGCTCGTAGCTAACCTTTTAGGATTAAATGGACTTATTGATTTCAAGCCTTGGTTTTCTTTACTTCATCTTCAAAGCATGATGATTCTATTTTTCTCCAGAGAAAAATCCGACTCAATTGTATTGATTATAATGGAAGTGCTTGCACGGTGAGGTTTGTGAATGCTGTCTACCATGGACTGTCGGTTGGATTGGTTCGAATCAACCAAATGAAGGGAAATCCCCCAGGAGCAATTAGGAGAAGCAGCAGTGCCGAGGGACAAGAGGACAGTGACAAAGATGATGAGGATATCACTGATGATGCCCTTCGAGCTACCATCAAACAGAGCAAGAAGGTCTTGGAAATGCAGAAGAACCTGCTGCGACAGGTTTTCTCTTATTTCTTGACTTGAATCTTTTCTCTAAATTCAATATGGTCGTGCTTGAACATATCTGTATTCTTGGTTCGATGTATTGTCTTATGTCATACTACTTCTTGGGGTCTCCCAACTTGACTAGTTGTATTTGGACAAACATGTGTTTCTATATTCTTTGTACATACCATGACAGCATTGTTATTATTTAGGGATGGTTTGGCTTAGAAACTAATCAGAAAATAAGTACATCTATTTTGATATCATAAGTGCCTTAAAAGTTGAAGATACTCTCCCTAACGTGCTACTAAACCAGTTCTATGTTTATTTACACCTTATCAATCATAGTTTACATCATTCTTTCATATCCGAGATAAGTTATATAATTGAGTTTCTTTTCGATTGACTGACTGGAGATTTGTTATGCTTCCTCCACTAAAGCACAACCCAAACTTCCTCGTTGATATCACCGATTATGTTCAGTGACTCCATAGATTTTGCTCTTTGTTTTATACTAAATTTGATACAAATGCTAAACTTCCTGAACTTTAATGCAGATTGTTGAAAGGAGAAAATTTGTATCATCTATAAAAGATAATGTTGTTACAAAAGAAGAGGAAACAGTTTCTTACAATCAGAATTATAGTTCTTTCTCGAACATGGATATAGATAATGATGAAGATTTTGATAGGACAAACAACCCTTGGAGTTACTCTGACAATTATGCTCAGACAACTGAAGCTGATGTTCTTGATTATGGGGAGGAAACAATAGACGACATAGAAGTTGAACAATCTGTGGCAGAAACTCTTGGACTGCTAAGAGAAGCCGATTTGGAGCCGTCTCAGCCTCAGGATATGCCTCCAGTTATTTTTGAAGAGTCTGAATATTATACTATGAATGATGAGATCCTTGAGGTCTCTGCAGAAGAGGGTATGCAAGGTTCAAATGAGCAACAAGAGGTGCCACCTGAGGAAGGAATTCTGGACTCTGCACCTTTGGCTGGCCTGAATGTCATGAATGTCATCGTGGTGGCTGCAGAATGTGCTCCATGGTCTAAAACAGGCACTTATTTTCCACTATAATTTAATGAAATCATCTCTCATTGATAAGTTTTGCATCTTTATCATTGCAGAAAATCTACTTGATTTCATGTTCTCTTAATTTCTTTTAATCTTTTATTGTAAAGGTGTCTGCCTGTTGGTATCTAACTATTATGTTGAGTTATTGGAACTTTTTTTTTCTTTATACTGACTGTGGTTGATGATTTTTAATAGGTGGGCTTGGAGATGTTGTTGGAGCTTTACCTAAGTCTTTGGCCAGGAGAGGCCATCGAGTTATGGTACTCACTGCTATGACTTGCTATCTCATCATGTTAACTCATGCAAAATAGTGAAATACCATTAGTGACTTCCTGCCTCTGCACATAGCTTGAAGTAGTCAGTTTAGAAGAATGTGAATGTGAAACAAGTTTCAAAATATGTTTCTGAATTTTCTTTTCCATAGGCAGAACAAATTTGATCTGCTTCTGGTGTTGTTCAAGGTTGAAACACTGAGTTGTCTCATCGTCTGATTTTGCATACAATTTGTTGCTTTAGGTAGTGGCACCAAGATATGGCGACTATGCTGAACCTAAGGAAGTAGGAGTTAGGAAAAGGTACAAGGTCGATGGGCAGGTAATCATTTGTTCCATGAGTCCTTGGAGTGAGACATCCTGCAGATATAATATAATTTTCTTAGCCTTTCCTCTTCTTGTTTTACAGGACATGGAGGTTATGTATTATCATGCCTTTATTGATCATGTCGATTTTGTTTTTATCGATAGCCCTGTTTTTCGCCACATTGGAAATGATATATATGGTGGAAACCGACTGGTAAGCCTTGTTCATATTTTGCCTTGCTTCTTAAGACACATTAATCATGATTAGTGTCTCAATTGTTCTGAACACTATATTACATGTACTCAGTTTTTATAGTTTTAGCAATCACAATATTATAATTTTTTTTTTCCATCTAAAATTTCTTTTAATATTTGGAATGCAGGACATTTTGAAAAGGATGATTTTGTTCTGCAAGGCAGCAGTTGAGGTTGGTCATGCTATTTGTTAGCTAATTATAATTAGTGAGACATGGATAACCAAGTACCAATATTTGTTTCTTGGATATATCCAACTATCCTGAAAGATAATGACTTGCACATGATTTCAATTGACAAAGTTCATGGATCATATGGATTGGAAATTGTGAAATAGTTCTAGTCAATTGTGTGTCAATGGTAAACATTCTTTCTTTTTTTTTTTCTTGTTTTTTTTTTTTGAGGGAGAAGCATATGGAGTAGTTGACAACATCAACTAAGGCACTTTTAGAATTTGGGTAGTGAGAATTT
Organism: Musa itinerans; assembly: GCA_001649415.1. Lineage (NCBI taxonomy): Eukaryota > Viridiplantae > Streptophyta > Magnoliopsida > Zingiberales > Musaceae > Musa > Musa itinerans. The sequence continues at coordinate 404,114 of LVTN01000135.1, forward strand.
CTGGAATGTAAGCAAGTTATAAAGTCACTGTCACATGCATGGGACTTGGAAACAACATGATTAGATGTGGCAACATGACAAATCTTGTAAAAGTAGGATAAGGCACAGCATGATCTTGATAAGTAATATATGTTTTTTTTACATTTGTTATTGAAATTTCATACACTGTAGTTTGTATGATATTGATAAACTATGCTCATCATATATGAAACTTATAAGAAGATAACAACCATTAACAATAAGAGCATAACAATCAATATGCCCCTTTTTAACTTAAATGTTGTCTGAAGAAGGCCGTCTAAGTTGTTTCAGGTTCCTTGGCATGTTCCATGTGGTGGCACCTGCTATGGAGATGGGAATCTGGTTTTTGTTGCGAATGATTGGCATACTTCCCTGCTTCCTGTTTATTTGAAGGCATATTACCGTGATAATGGGCTGATGATATATGCTCGCTGTGTCTTGGTGATACACAACATAGCACACCAGGTATATCCTTGGGCATTTATGGTATTCAGTATCAGACAAATTTCTTTTGTTCCTATTTCTTGTATGATGTTCTTATTCTTGGGCTGTTGGGCTTGACCAATTTTTATGTACATCCATAAAATAGTTTATGGCCTATATTGTTTGCCAACTAGACCAACTATTCTGGAACACCAACAACTGAAGAAACACAGACATAGTGGTCAATTAATTAAACCCATAATGTTCATAGTGGTCAAGACAATTCAATTCAATTTGAAAACTTTCTGCAGTTGCAAAGAAGAGTTCTCAATCATTGATAATTTCTTTATCACACTATTAAGATAAACCGTTTATCCTCTGCCAATACATTGTGATATTTATGATATCAACAATAATGAACTTTTTCTGGAGTAGGCAAGTATATTCTTTTGCACCATTAAGCTACTTTAAGGGTGATATGATTTGTTGATTCAAGGCCATAACCTTTTTTTATTTCAAAACAGAATCTTATTTGGTCTTTCTTTATTTCTTTTGGTACTAATTATCTGTACTAACATACCTCTTCTGAAATATTTATAGATCTTTTCTGAAGTCGTCCAAATCCCTAATGAATTATTTCCCTTCAATTGATGCTCGATTGTTAGTAACTTTACTTTTCACAAATGTGAAAAGACTTCTTGTTCCTGCTTATATTATTTTCTTCTTTGTTCTGTTCCAGCTAAATGTGATGGCATGTTGGATATACTCTTCACATACATTCTTGAAAATTGCAGGTTACAAATGAATTCTCGAATCATTTAAATTCAAGACTGTAGTTGTAGATTGAATATTGAATACTGTAACTTAATCGTTAGTTGTTATTTATTAAGAATTGAAAATTTTAAGCACTCAACCATTAGAAAGTTGTCTACTTGCCATTGAATTAGTTAGAAATTGTAGATAAATAGAATACATGTAGATTTTGTTTGTTATGTCTAAGAAGGACATTATGGTGTCCTTCAAGATTCAACAAAATGGTGACAGAAATGAAACCAAGGTAATTAGACTTGCATAACATCGTCACTTGATTGACCTATAGTGGTTGCTTGGTTTACTTTTCTTTAACATCTATGTAACAATATCTTCTTCCAGTTCAGGATTGGAACCATCCTTTTCCATTTAGAAAATTGATGCAACTTTAAGATTACATTTCCCAATATGTTAATACAGATTTCTCATTCAGGGTCGTGGTCCAATAGGCGACTTCTCCTATGTGGATTTGCCAGGCCACTACATGGACTTTTTCAAACTCTACGATCCTGTTGGAGGTGAACATTTTAATATATTTGCAGCTGGTTTAAAAGCTGCTGATCGTTTGGTTACTGTTAGCCATGGTTATGCTTGGGAATTAAAAACACCTGAAGGTGGTTGGGGACTGCATGGGATCATTAATGACAATGACTGGAAATTCCAAGGAATTGTTAATGGAATCGATACCCGAAGTTGGAATCCGGAGTTTGATATGTACCTACAGTCCGATGGTTACACCAACTACTCTTTGGAAACTCTTCAAATGGGAAAATCCCAATGCAAGGCTGCTCTACAATGCGAGCTTGGTCTGCCTGTCCGTGACAATGTTCCTATCATTTCCTTTATTGGAAGATTAGATGACCAGAAAGGTGTAGATCTCATAGCGGATGCCATGTCATGGCTTGTAGGTCAGGATTTACAGTTAATCATGCTGGGCACTGGAAGGCCAGACCTTGAAGATATGCTTCGGAAATTTGAAAGTGAGCATCATGACAAGGTCAGGGGATGGGTTGGGTTTTCTGTGAAGATGGCTCATCGGTTCACGGCAGGTGCTGATGTGCTACTGATGCCATCGAGATTTGAACCTTGTGGGCTGAACCAACTTTATGCAATGATGTATGGGACTGTGCCCGTTGTGCATGCTGTTGGTGGCCTTAGAGATACTGTAAAACAGTTCGATCCATTCAATGAGACAGGTCTTGGATGGACCTTTAAGAGGGCAGAGGCGAACAAGATGATTGAGGCACTGGGTCATTGTCTGAACACGTACAGAAATTACAAGAACAGTTGGGAGGGATTACAGAGGCGAGGGATGATGCAAGACCTAAGTTGGGATAATGCTGCTCAGCGCTACGAAGACGTCCTTGTTGCTGCCAAGTACCAATGGTGATTCCATTGCCCTTGTCGGTTCTCTAGTTCACAGCATTTCATTTAGCATCCTGTTGAATTTTCACAACTTGTGGTGAGGCTTCTAAGCAATGGCACAGATGCAAAGTTGTTCTATATCTGTTCTGTTTGGCGATGGCAAGTCCATAAATTGATCACATCTTGGTGATATTTTCTACATCCTTTGGTAATCCATCTCCTCTGAATTGCATGAGGAGTTGATAGCTGATGATTTTTTCTACTGTAAGTAATTCTTGTGTCGGTGTTACATCTTGTGCAGGCTTGCTGATTTGTTCTTTCAAGTAAAAGATGGTGTAAATTGTAATATCTTGTGCAGGCTTCTGTATGAAATGCTCTAGCTCTTTAGGCTGTAAATTTGGAGCAAAGTTGTTCTATATCTGTTACTGTCTATGAACATCAAAATATTGTTTGCTCATTCTACGTTCCCCCGTGTCTCTGCTATGCTGGTCTTTTTTTGTATTTTACCTCATTGAGAGTTCATATGAAGTTGCTATGAGAGAGTTATTTCTCGACAATGATTTAATACCTTCACCACTGGAAACTGCACTCGACCTGCATAAGATTCTGACGCATTCCACTGGTTGTCAAGTTTGTCTGAAATGGAAACGCAGGTGAACATTTGGTGTTCCTACTTTTGACATTCTTCTTTCATTCGATCCGTCGCACCCCAAGTGTTTGTTTAATTGCGTGTCTATGTCATCTTCCTTCCTCAGCGTGAATTGCCTCGGGAGAGTAAATGAACTTGCATGTGGTTTCAAAACCTTGTTTTCCTTCATGGATTGGTTAGCCCTCGTGACTTGCCAAACTCTTTGTATGTAAAAGAGTTTGGATCTGATGCTAATAACATCGTAATCTGTTGTTAGGGTTATCTCGAAATTAGGGTTCATCATCTCTGGGCCTCTTTAAACAGTCGGAAGATTTTGGCCTACAAATAAATGAATCTACCTCTACAACAAAAGAAGAAATAGGTCACCTTGGAGAACTTCGCAAACATGCATTCAAATGTAGCGGAAGCAATCTGTACCTCACCCATCCAGCATCTTGCAGGGGTAGGAAACTTCCTTTTTTCTTTTGCTTCTGTTTAATTTTTCCATGTTTCTGATTGCAGAATGGGAGATAGAATTGATATCCCAAGTTTAATTTTCTTGAGGAAATTATTGGAGGCCATTCGTTTCAGAAATGATTGAGATGAGATGCACAGTCAAGGTTGTCGAACTTTTCTACACCTATCGAACAGTAAACTTCTTCTTTTACTGAGACAATCTTCAAGATCAAGTGTCGTACACAAATGTTTGAAGACAGGAAGAACAGAACACAAATACATCAGGAAAAGGATCTAATTGTCTCAGTTTGGGGTGTAGCTGTGTGAGAGAGGCCCACAACATCCATTCCCCTTTTTCACATGCTTCAACCTTTTATAAAGATTTATTTGCCAACAATAAAGACTTTATAACCAGAGCTGAACCAAAACTATCACATTATTGTGAAGAGAAACCAGCTGTCACTAGAAGAATTCCTTTATTCTTGGCAGTGTTCTTCGAACAAAAGATGGAACATTCAATCTAAATCAAGCTAGAGACTAACACTGTATTTTATGATGCACATTGATTTGGTCGGATATGTAGATGCATAGAGTTCCTGATGTTTACAGCTTCAAGGATTGTGGTGAGGTTCACAATTCCAGACCATATTAGTCTTGTTCCTGATGTTGATATTTCAAGATTTTTTCAGCCATGATCGGTCTCTTTAACAAGCAGCAGCAGCAGCAGCAGATAAAGAAGGATGCACCACTTTGTCAACTATTCTCTTTCTTGATATGACAGTGTACATGCAGACTCCGGATTAGGACATCGAGGTAGTGCTCGAGAGGAAGAGGGTAAAGGTAAATGCTACACCAGAACTAGATCCTGCAGTGGTTAGGTGTTTGAGGAAATGTGCCAGAGAAGTGGAGTTGGGAGATATCAAATTTACAGCAAACATGAACTTTACCAAAACATTTGAGCAGAAGAAAATTCATGAATAGAAGGAAACATAACATTCTCCCTTCAATTCTATGCTTCCATAGTGGTTTTGACAGGCCCTTTCTGGCTATTGCAGTTAAAGAAGTCCAAGAGACTGAACCATTCTTAGAGACAAGGAGCAGAAATAAATAGACAGCAGGCCAGAGCCTAAAACCCTGTCGAGCCTCATGCCTCTCCTGGGCAAAATGACCAGCGCCCACAGGAGGCCACCAATCAGAAACCCCATTGTCTGATACAGGGTGAGGTCCTTCGGAATGACCACGAGCGAGGGATACGCACTCCATGAGGAGAACACAAAGGAGAGACCCAGCCCCACCAATGTGTTGAAGATGGGCCCACCATAGCAGCCAGACATTGCAACTTGGGTCCCACCCTGCCTGTCATGCATTGCCACTGCCAAGCTGGCAATCAGATCCCCCACTGAGTTGCCCCAGGCCAGGACTGTGAGCCCCAGAATCGAGGAGCTGATCTCCATGACAGTCCCAAGTGAGACCAGAAGAGAGACCAACTCCTGCGCAATGATGTAGGTCCAGGTTACACTCATCAGGAAGCCACCAGCAAGCCACGGGAAGAGAAACCTTGTCGGAGGTCTGTCCTTCTCGGTCTTCACCAAGCAAACAATGCCCAGCACGAGCCCCACGAGTCCACCAGAAATGTATATCGACAAGCTTTCCACTGAACCAGCATCCTTCCCCTTAGAAGTCACCAGAACTGCCAAGAGCAATGGTGCCAGTGCCACCGAAGCAACTGCAGATGGCTTGGACCATTTCTCCTTGCTGACATCTGGGATGGTCAATATCCTAGGCAGAGAAAGAGGCAGCTCTAAACACCGTACAATTCTCTTGCAGTGGTAACAAGCTGATGGATTGCTCCCGGTACCATCTGATTCACTTCTTGAGGCAGTTTCCTTCTCTGTTGAATCTGGCCGATGGTCTTCCAAACTCTCCAGAAGAGGAGCTTCCAGGTCAGCATTCTGTCTTGTTTTGCATGAGAGATCCTGTTCCTGTTCCTCCTTCCTGCAGCAATGTCCGACAGCTACCAGCAACACATAGACAAGATACAGTGAACTAAAAGCTATGGCACCCCATAGATTGATCTTTCCTATGACTAGTATCACAAGGAGGACCGAGAGGACAAAGAGGAAGAATAGAAGGTCTCTCACAAAGCTGGACTTGTCGATGGGATACTCGTGGGAGCTGACACAGGTGCTTATGATTCCAACAACCACACAAGACACAAAGAAGGAACCACCTAAGACGCTGTTGAGGCCTACGACACCTGAACCAGCGCCCATGAAGGAGACAATGCTAGAGAATGCGTCGGGAGCGCCGTTTCCTAAAGAAAGAAGGGTCACTCCGGCAATGGTGGGAGGGAGCTTCAAGAGTGTGGACAGGCCCTCTAAGTTTGTGCAGAAATAGTTTGCAGATGTATCCGCAAGAAGATAAAAGAGAACCAGAAGCCATAGAATCAGAAGAGCGTAACCCAAGATTGGGTGCTTGCCATAAACACTGTAGAAGATGTGGAGATAGTTTATGTAGCCCTGAGAGAATCGGGCTTCAGAATTCAAGAGCACCGACTTGGCTTTGCGGATGTCATGACAACCGTTACTGGAATCTCTGAGATGAAGTTTTGTGGATCTTTGAAGAATTGCACGGGATGTGTCAAGGTGGATAGAAACATAGAAGAGCCCCACAGCCAAAAACGATATGTTGAGGAAGATCAGGATTACCTTTTTAGCTGAAAGAACAGAGAAAGAGATTGCCATTCAAGGATGTATGTCCAAGAGCGGTTGAAGGTGTTCACAGAATGGATGCTGAAGAGAGCATATACTACCATGTCTTGGAGCACAAGAAGTCCATGTTTCGAGACCTCAGGTTGCTAGTCATCCAGTACATGCTCAGATCACTGAGAAAGGTGAAGAAGAAGAAGAAGAAGAAGAAGAAGAAGAAGAAGAAGAAGAAGAACACCAAAGAAAGAAGATCTTGAAAAAGGGAGAGGATGCTTCAACCTGACACCATTAAAGTTAGGATGGAGAGGGGGGTAATTTGGATGCCTTCGTATCTAGTTTCTTTCATGTGTCTCCATCTTAAGTGAGAATATTGTCACCAAAAGATGTGGTGGTTGATACCTTCACATAAAGTGCTCGAAAGCATGAGCCCTCATACCAAAGTTACGGAGAACAGGATGCTGCAAATAAAGCTTGACCTTTGAAACAAAGCAAATTGGTCAAGGAAGACTGCCTGATCGAAAGCCATATGCATGCATCTCCATATGAAGTTATTTCTTTGATATGGTTTGGAACTATATCATGTCTGCTCTTAGATCCTGTACATACTTATAGGCCATTAGTTCTTCTTTAAAAAGGCCAAGGAGTAAGGATAATGACCCAGAACTTGTTTGTCATGCTTACCAAACTTAACAGGACAGCTTGCAAATGAATGAGACAATGATATATATATCTTATAATCATTCTTGATTAATGAAATGTCTTAACATGGCGAGCTAAAAAGTTTTCACATTACTTGTGTTGCATGCGCTTCCTTTAACAGAAGAACAGAGAAAAAATATCTTTTATGCATAATCCAAACAAGAACAAGCTAAATGACAGATGTTTTGTGCCAAATTCCTGTTTCAGTGGACTCATATTTTGCTTTGAGGGTTTACAAAGAACACTTCGTAGGCGATACAGTGAATCTGACAACTCCAGTAACTTTTTGTTTAAAGAGGTTTGTGAGGTGAGTACACAATGCAGTCAAACTTGATGCTGCTTATGGCCTTGAAATGATGCATCAAAGCATGTCAACAACTTAATGACCATGTCAGAGATTAAAAGGAGTTGAAACCCTCACAGAGAAAAAGCTAGTTGAATGGCATCACCACCGCAAGAATGGTGCTGAGATGAAGCATACCTGGTTGGACATGAATCATGCAGCATGCTGAGTTCAACATCCCTAGCCCTCACGCAACTTGGTGATTGGCTCAGTTCCTTGAGGAGGGAATAAACCAAAGAGGAATCACCTCATGGAGCCGATGCTGATGTATCCTCCAAACAGCTGTTCTTTCTTTCGGTGATGTTTCTTACTGCCTGTGGCACACATGCTTGTGATGGAAGCAACAAGTGTACAACTTACACGAATCATTTCAGAATAATTTTTTGATATAGACAACACTTGACATATTCCACATTTCTCTCATTGTGTCATCGGTTAGTATCATGCCAACTCGTAAAACATTGCATATTTCTATTTTTTCCAATTAAAAAGAAACTATTTCTTCTCTATTAGATCAATCTTATGCAGCTAGATATGCTCCAGTGGAGTGTATTATTAACTATTTAAACTCTAATATACTAACAAAATATTATATATATTTTTAGTATTGAGTGAACAAAATACATCGGCTAGAATGATTTACCTATTATTCGTAAATTTAATTTATATTGTTATTCTTTTTAAACTTATTGTATTATAAATTATTAGAAATTATTAATATTTTATTCTATTTACTTTTTTAAAAAAAATTCAAAGTAAATGTTAACAAAATATGCGAAGGATCTTATTGTATTCAGATCGGGTCGGATTGTAACTTACTTGACCCGACCCGAACCGGACCGAGTCCATCACCGTTGAAAGAGAGGGGGGGCGCCCTCACGTGATTGTCACGTGAAGACCGCTCGAACGGGAACCAGGGATCGCGGTGGAAGAGTTCGGCTCGGAAGTCCAGCGTAGGGTTTCTTCGAATCCGAGATCTCTGGTTCCTTCCTTCCTTGCTCCCTCTTTGTTCTTCTCCTTGGCGGTCTCGGTTTCACCAGGGGAGGGGAAGATGTCGTTCGGGTCGCCGGCGTACGGCCTCCAGGCGATGCTGAAGGAAGGGCACAAGCACCTCCCGGGGCTCGACGAGGCCGTCCTCAGGAACATCGACGCCTGAAAGCAGCTTTCCTACATCACCCGTACCTCCCTCGGTCCCAACGGTGGGTTTCCCGCATCGATATCGTTGCGCTCACAGTTCCCTTCTTTTCCTTAGTGGGGTGTCTGAGGTTGCATTGCCTTTCTGTTGTAGTTATCTTGATAGTCTAAACGCGTATTCACTTACCATCAGAATTCAGTCTTTCAAGATTGCCCTTTTCTTGGAGTTCACCTTTTGTTGTTCTGTCACATTTTGCTCTCTGAATGTAATGTAATAGCCCCTTGTCTCCTTTTTGTGCCTTGGGGCTGATAGTTGTATGATACTCATTGCATCATTTAAATTCAAATATCGCAAAGAATGTTAGGCATGCATGGATGTCTCATTCTCATGAACATATTCTAAGAGGCCATCCATAGGTGAAATGTTGTATTGGAATAATTTTATCTATGGAACGAATCAGTAGTTACTACGAAAAATTTTAGAAGACTAGCTGTGGTTTTATTTCTCTTTGGATTCCTGGTTTACTCTATTTGGTTAGCTTGACATAGATTGGAGAGGTGATGCAGTGATCCACACTTTTTTAGTTGTTTTTGATTTTTTATAGACTTATCATGGGGCCACACTCATCAGTGGCCTTTGAGATAGAAATTTTGTTTGGTTTGGATTCTTTTCTTGGGTTTATTGTCATTTATTTAATTAACATTCTTTTTTATTTTGTGAACTTGTTAGGTAAGAACAAAACAAGTGATGCTGCCACAATAGCGGATGAGCTTGAGGTCCAGCATCCTGTTGCAAAGATCTTGGTGCTAGCAGGAAAGGCCCAGCGGGAGGAGATTGGTGATCAGGCCGCACCCTAGTGAAATAATAAGTGGTTATACGAAAGCAATTAATAAGGTTCTTTCTTCCATTATCCTATATTACTTCATTGTTGACCTTTAAAATTCAAGATACCCCCGAAAAACACCCAAACTAACAAAAGAATAAAGAAAACTAAGGACAGAAATCTAGCTCTTCCTAGGAGTGGGTATAGACTGAGGGGTAGACAGTGTACTCATTATTAACAAGTTGGACTAGAAACTTGATACTTGGATGGTTCAACCGAGTATCATAATCTCTAACTTAACATAGCAGATAAGAGTAGCTTGGACTTCAAACTCTTGCTGAAAATGCCAGGCTTAATGCATTGGAGATAATATCTTGCTTGTTCGCCAAGCATGCTGCTGGAAATGCTAGAGCAGAAGAAGGGGTCTCCAAGGATGTCTTGACCATGAATATCTAATACATCTATGTAACCAAGTTAGGCCCTCTCGACATCTCTTTCCTTCAATTATTTTAGTCGTTGAACTGGAAGCTGCGATACTTTTGCTGTTTGCATCTGCTAAACCAGTATTATAATCGGAAGAAAGTGTATGCTGTTACCGGAAGTTCCTCTTTCATTCTTTTTCTTTCTCCCTTTCTTTCTGTTTTTTTTTTTGTAACTTGTAGGATGATCTGGCTTGGAACATGATATTGATTGTTATTCTTCGAACCGATATATGGATCTCTGGATTTCTGTTTAAGAGTTTCTAACAAGTCAAATGTGATCAATGTCTTTAGAGAGTGGTGCTTTCTTTGACCTTTTTTTTGTGTATAAGGTGGTTAAGGTGCTCAAACTTGTAGCTTGGATTAGTTATTGACCACACGAATCCCCGATTCCTTTGTGACAGATATAGTCTTTGAATATGCTGCTGATGTTGCTTGTATACTCTTCTCTGGGTTGATCAACTGAGTCACATATCAATCTCATCAGTAATTTTAGCTATGCTACTGAAATTTCTGCCTTCGCTGTACTTGCCTTACTTTTGGCTCCATTTCGGTTGCATTGACACCTATACTATGTTTGTAGATCATAAAGGCCAAGTCAGCAGGTGGGCCAAAAAGAGATCAACCGACTATCATGGATGAGGATTAACTTCTTGGATTTTTTAAGAGCATTGTTACTGACAATGCTGCAGCTAAAAGAGTCGTGTCTGTTTTTTGCCATGCATGGCACACAAAGTTTTGATGCAACGGATATCTGAGCAAGTTCAGCTACAGAAGCCAGTGGCTTTGTGGCACTAGTAATTGCTTTCGAGGGAAGATTTGCAGTTCTCTGAATCTGGTGCACTGGTTTTGAACATCAGAACATTTCATTGTTCTCAATCAGAAGGGGTTTCATGCACGAGTTTCCTGAATTGTTCATACGATGTAATTGTGCCAGCTTAGGGTTGCGACACCATCTTGTGCTGGCTGTCATCAGTATCAAAGTATCATTCTTACAAGTAAAATTAGGGTTTTTTGTTTGCAACTATGTAGGATAAATCATAGTGTTCTCTGTATTGTAGGTTTGACAGTTTTGAAAATTTTGAAGTAATATGGATTTGTACTTAAAATGTGATATATTTTTATAAGCGGGAAATGATGTATTCTTATTGATTAATTTGATGATATGAGATACTGAAACGCCAGTAATCCATCAATAATGTTAGAAGGGACTTGAAATGTGTTTAATGGCTATTTAAATGTATTTTATCGAAGATGTCAACTAATGTAGTTGATAAATAGGATTGGAGAATCTTAAAAAAAAAAAAATGAATCAGCGTGGGTTTATCACCCCTAAAAATTGTTGGGGTTGATGTGTTCACTGTTTTTGACCTTGGCCCCACAAATCGTCTAGTCGCCAACGGGCCGCAACACCCCTGCACCTTCTTAGGGGAGACTCAGTAAAGTCAAGTTGCGTGGTGAGGTTGTCATCGCCCGTAATATCTGTCACGGGCGAGGTATTCAATAATTTTTATGTTCGGCCCCCACATATTGTGGGTCCCGCTGCATTTTATGCGTAGTAGACCTGCGCCCGTGCAATTTCTCAGGGTCGATTCGGTTAGGCACGCAGCATTATATCAGAAAGGTCCACGTGCATTCCGGAATCTTCGCCGAGGAAACTCAAAATGATTAATCTACGGGGCTTATGTGCAAAATGTAGCCCTAAATATTATCCCGCGGAGAGAATGCACATCCGCTTCGTCCCATTTGCTACCCACCCCTCCCCAAAACCTCCCTCTCTCACTCTCTCTCTCTCCTTCAGAGGTATTTATCGCCGGATCTGTTTCTCTCCCTATAAAAGGCCCGTTTGTTTCGAAAATTTCCGCCTACGTCACCACTTACCCACCATTTCCCGCCCAAATCCGTCCGTCTCCGACCTCCAATCGCCCGAGCTGAAAGAATTTGCGGCGTCGCCGGCGGATTTTATGTCGAATTGGGTCAGATCGTGAGATCATTATGTCTCCTTCGTTCCTGCTACGGTTTGATCATATTTTCTGCTTCCAGTCCCCGGAGTGACCCGGCAAATTAGTAGATCGTGCTGATCCTTTTATATTTGTCGGCTGCGTATTAGATTTCCGCTATTTGGCCTGTTGTTGATTTGGAGGAGCAAATATTTGGTGATTTCTGTGTTTCGGTGGAATATTTTTTAACATCGGTCCTTTATAGGTCGAGTAAGGTCATTTGAGGAGATTGGAAATATAAAGGTGCGATTTTGAAGAGCGTTGATTAGGTTGAGGAGAAGCGAAGCTATATATATTCTAGAACGTTGGTGTTGATTGATTATTTAGGAGGAAGATTTGGAAAGTGGAGCATGGCTGATCAGGGCCTGGAAGGGAGCCAACCGGTCGATCTCTCCAAGCACCCTTCTGGCATTGTTCCCACGCTTCAGTAGGTCTCTCGTCTCTGCGTTTTCCCTAAAGAATGCAGTGTATTTTTTGGACTAAAGTTGCACATTAGATTTTGTATAACAGTATAGGGATGCTTAAAGAATCCAGATATCCCTTTGTGTCTGATCGTGGGGAAACCATCTTCCTCCAGACTTTTCTCCCTATACTTTAATAATATGTCGACTTGCGATTGAATGCTAATGGACCTATGATTTGTTTTTCAGTTTTCTGTTGAAAGATTCTGTGATCCAGGTGCTTATGCTTGAATATAGTACTTCCATGGTTGATGATAATCAGTTGCTTGGGCTTTGTGTTTGAGTGATGATCAGTTGCTTGAGCTTCACCTTTTTTCATGTTGCAAGTGAATTCAGAATAACGTGAAGAACCAGATGAAACGGGTTGCACACATACAAAGAAAAGAATTACTGAATTTGCTCTCTAATCAATGTTCACTGGTTGTGATCTTCAATATTGTCTTTAAGCACTGCATTCTTTCTTTTACCTGTTTAGACCTACTTTTGTGCCCCTATATGAGCGTGCAAGTTGTTGGTTGTTCGACCTATTTATTAGTTTGGATCTTCTATTTATAGTAATATTATATTTGGTAGTTTAGATTATTTTATGTGCATCAAAAGGAAGCATGAACAAAGTTTCTTAGGAATTCTCACCTTGATTTGCCACTACAATCTTTCATTTCTTCTTGCACAAGACAGTACTTGTTGATAAAAACTACTTTGATAGTCAAAACAAACTTATCTACATATCCATAGGTAGGATACGTATGTTGATTAGAGAATACTGACCTCCTGTGCTTATCACTAAAGTCTGAACTGTTGTATGCTGCTGTTAGCTGATATTGCAATAAATAGCCAGATAAATTGTCATGAATTTCTTTTGACTTTTGTTCAACTCTCCAGGAATATTGTTTCAACTGTTAATTTGGACTGCAAGTTGGATCTTAAAGCAATTGCTCTACAAGCTCGTAATGCTGAGTACAACCCCAAGGTATGAAACAACATTAGGCAACATTGAACACTTACATAATATGTGTTCTGCATTAATATGGTTAGTCATTCATATTGATTTTTTTTTTGAGTTTCTCGTTGCACATGATTCTAAAGTATGTTCGAACCTAGCTAAGGCCAGTTTGGGAGTGTTTGAGATCACAAAAGACCAACTTGAAAGGAAGCAAGTCTTGTACAGAAAGCTCCATATGTAATTACTGAGATGATTATGAAGTTTCAATGACATGCTGAATAGAATCTGAATTCTGAAGTACATACATATGTCACATATTAATCACTTGGTGATTGTGTGACTTGTGCGTTAACTTGAAGGTCACAGTGATATCCTTTTTGTGTCTATAATTTGAGATGAACATTGTTCTAGAAGAAAGCTCATCTTATTTCTTTTTTACCTTGTTCATGTATAAGTAAATTCCAAACTCAAAAAGCTAGGTTCCTAAATGGCATGAGCATAATCTGCAACAATTTTTTATAGAGTAGACCATTTTTCATTTTTATTAGGATTTAGGTTTTGTTGCAATCTCCTTTTGCATTAACAAGAGGTTTATGTGAGGTTGACAGCTGATAGTCTCATGCTGCACTAAAACACTTTGCATTATACAAGTGCAGTAAATCAATGCTTCATTAATTTTTGCATACTTGTTCTTTTGTGCAGCGTTTTGCCGCGGTTATTATGAGAATAAGAGAGCCAAAAACTACTGCATTAATATTTGCATCAGGAAAAATGGTAATTATTTTGATTGTTCGTTTTTGTAGATTTTGGGATATTTCATGTGTAGTGGATGTGCAACAACTACTTTTATTAACCTGTTAATGCATCAAAATAGATTTAATCTACTGTTACATTTTTCTTTGCCCATTTTTATTGTAGATTTAATTTTTGACATTCACTTTAAATGAAAGGAAGCATGTGTCTTTTATTTTTGGCAAACTCATAGGTACCTTTATTTCATAGATCCTAAAGTTGCAAATACCCCTCTAAAATTTACAAACTTTGGTGAACATCCTTTGAAATATATCATAGACACACTTTAACATTAACAAAATTTAATGAATATCCTTCCATTTAGAAATTGTGGATGGGTATATGTGAAAGAATTGGATATATATGAAAGATTGTTAACTTTAAAGACACATTCCTAATATTTGCAGCTTTAGTAGGGTACACACCAAATTCTCCATGTCTTAGAAAGTACATATGAAATTGTCCTTTTTATTTGTACATCTTATATACTTCTTTGTTTTATTTGCTTCATTACTCTATAAAAATATGATTATGCAAGAAATTAAATATACTGAATCCATGATGGCGAGCCTCTTTACAATGATAAAGTTACTCAAGTTCAAGTCATGGAAACAATACATTAAATACAAAGGCAAGGTTGGCTACATTGATATGCTCCAATCTCTGTAATGTCAGGAGCTTCATGGGGTCACCATTTTTATGAGGAAACATGTGGAACACTCTGAAAATTATGTAATGTAATAGGCTGCATTAAATGGTAATAGTCAAATTAAGGTTGCATGAAATGGTATGATGTTGCACCCATTACATTATCCAATAGGCAAATTAACATCACAGCTATTATACTGGCATTGTTGCTTTCCAAATTAAGTTCTGTGACAGTTCCACTGTCATAGTTTTTCTGCTGACTTTCTAGATCCACATGGCAGGTCTGTACTGGAGCGAAGAGTGAGCACCAATCCAAACTTGCAGCAAGGAAGGTCTGATTACTTATACTGTGACTCTATTTACTCTTAAATGCTTCAAAGCATAATTTCCAGTACTAGCAGAGTATTAAGATCGTGTTGTTCGAGTCTATGTATCTGCAACTGCACTTAGGAGTTGTTTCCTTACTCGTGTCCTTGGCCTTTCAGTACGCCCGAATAATTCAAAAGCTTGGTTTTCCTGCTAAATTTAAGGTAATTGCTCTTAAGTTGTTGCTTCCTCTCTTGCTACTACTTTTGTGGCTTATGTATTCTATCTTAGTATAACATTCTACTGTGGTGTCTAGGATTTCAAGATTCAGAATATTGTCGGTTCATGTGATGTCAAATTTCCAATAAGACTTGAGGGCCTTGCATATTCTCACGGTGCCTTTTGCAGTGTACGTAATTGATCTGTGGATGAGCTTTACTACTGGTTTTCACTGATTTGCTGCTTTTTGCACTATTTTGATCTATCATTGATTCATTTTTCTTCTTTTCCCCTACTTCAGATCATCTACTTCTCTCATTTCTGATAATGATAAGCATAATAAATATTAAGCTTAATCATCTTTTTTTATGAAGCTACACTGCAACTTTGTAGAGCCAATCTGTTTTCTTAAACCACTCATCCTTTCTTTTCTGTTAGGGTGATTTACTGGCACTGGCAAAGCACATGACCTTTAGAATCCGTTCACTGCATCTTCCCCTCTTTATCGGTTTTGTAAACCTAACTTTTTTCTAGATGCAATATGTTCAACATTGTGGAATGCTGATTGCTTCTCACAGTATGAACCAGAGCTCTTCCCTGGTCTGATCTACCGGATGAAGCAGCCAAAGATTGTGCTCCTCATATTCGTCTCAGGAAAAATTGTTATTACTGGAGCTAAGGTAAATCTCTGCACTGACATTCTTCCCAACCTCATTATCTAATTCGCCATATCTGATTCATGTACCTGGAATTCTTTATCAGGTGAGAGATGAGACATATACAGCATTTGAGAACATATATCCAGTTCTAACTGAGTTCAGGAAAAGCCAGCAATGATAATATCAACAAGCCTGACAGTTCTTTCACCTATGCTTTTAAATATCGGCATGCAGTAAGTACTGGTCCGAGCAAGGACGGGTATTGTATTGGTCAATTTAATTTTTGAAATATTTTTTCCAGCTGATATTGGGTGATTTAGATTGATTTATTGTTGGTACATCAGAACTGAAACCGGGATTTAAGTTGTTGGCTTCACGCTTTATTTACTATCTAGTCAGCTTATATTGATGTAAAATGTGTGTTTGTTGAGCAGATTTCCATCAGACTGGTGCTAATATCCTGGAGTCAGATCTGTGCAAATGGAAGACATCCTTGGGGCGACTCGAGCGAGGGAGCTA
Organism: Musa itinerans; assembly: GCA_001649415.1. Lineage (NCBI taxonomy): Eukaryota > Viridiplantae > Streptophyta > Magnoliopsida > Zingiberales > Musaceae > Musa > Musa itinerans. The sequence continues at coordinate 420,551 of LVTN01000135.1, forward strand.
AGTTAATACCTGTACTGTGAGTTGTTCTTCGAGACTGTACATCCTGTCGAAGAGTTGTATGAGAAAACTGCTTGTTTTAAGATTTCAAGATATGAATAAGAACATGTCATTAACAGTTTCCCATATTGCATTATTCTTTCTTGCCTCCTTGGAATGATCTTAAAACGTAAGACAAGCTTAACATATCATTCTTATTTCATCAAACTTAAATACTCTGTGGATCATTATCGAGCATTCAGGTCATCTGCAGCGATCTCAGATATTGCCACCATTGATACGAATGATCTGCCCATTCACCCACTCTCCGTCATCGCTGGCCAAGAAGCCCACCAGCGGCGCCACGTCCTCCGGCTGTCCCAGCCGGCCCAGCGGTATCTCCGACACGCACGCCGACACGGCCTCCTCCGATTGCCCGGCGTAGAACATGGGCGTCGCCGTCGCACCCGGGGCCACCCCGTTAGCCGTGATGCGCGTCCCCTTCAGCTCCTTCGCTAGCACCCTCGTCATCACCTCGACTGCAGCCTTCGTCGCTGCGTACGTCCCGAATCCCGGCCTGAGCCCCCCCACCCCCGACGACGAGAAGGTGATGATCCGCCCGCCGCCGCCCCGGACCAGGCGGTTCGCCGCCTCCCGGCAGCAGAGAAACGTGCCTTTGGCGTTCACGCCGAACATCTGGTCGAAGCTTTCCTCGGTGGTGTCGACTATCGATGTGTATCGGGCGTCGTTGACGGCGGCAGCGGTTACGAGTATGTGCAGGTCGGCGCCGAAGGTAGCTTCAGCTGCGTCGAACAGGGACTTGACTTGGGCGGAGCTGGACACATCGGCGGAGACCGCTATGGCCCGGGGGCTGCCGGAGTGGCCATCGCCAGCCCCATAAGTCGTGTTGATCGCCTCCGCCAACTTCTCCGCCGGGCTCGGGTCGCCGACGTAGCCGATGACGACGCTTGCGCCAAGGGAGGCGAGGTGGGCCGAGACCGCCGAGCCGATGCCCCCTGCGCCGCCTGTCACGATCGCCACGCGGCCTTTCAACGGCTGCAGGCGGTGTTCCATCGCTGCGGTGCCGGCAGCCGCCATATCTCCCCACTCACAGCCTGTGCCTTTGTTTCTCTTCGCAGAGAGCACTAAGGCTACTGGCTGCAGCAGCGGATAAGGGGAATCAACCATCGAGAATTCTGGTCTACTTGTCGCCGGTCAACCACAGCAATCTGCCGACAGCTACTGCATCCATGGCCGTCAACAAGAACGGCGGACTCATACATCACCTCGGAGGTATAAATATCTTATGCTTACAAAGTAGTAGCAAAACTAATTGAGCATTGGATTCAAATCATTATCATAGAACTGGGAGTCGAATTAATCGATCTTGTACTCCTCTATTTTCTTTTCTATGTCAGCATAGTGCATTCTTAGACATAAGTTGCAACGGATGTACGCAAACTTCTCCAAGCACCACAATACATGAGCTATAAGGTTATTTTCTTATTTAAAGAGTTATCAATATATGATCAAATTCGCAAATAACGAGAATTATTTTTGCTTCAAAATTAAAGATCTAGCTTAAATTCATCAAGATATGGATCGTGATAGGGGTAATAATGGTGGCGTGACGTGTCACGACGACTGCCCCACCTGGGTGCCACTCTGCCCAATAAGGAAGGCAATAAACGCTGACTCGACATGCGCCGACGTCATCCGCTGTCGGGCAACGACTTCCGACCCCGTGCGCTTGACCACAGCAGGGGAGGACGACAACCGACCCTCGCCCATACCCTGCGATGGTCCCGTTCTCCACGCAACGTCAGTAACAGCGTCAGACGCTGTCAGAGGTACGATCCTGCCTCCCACAAGCAGGCACATCAGGTAATGCCGAACTACCCTATAAATACCCCTGGCCCCAAAACGGGAAAGGGGGGGAAAAAAACCGCTTCTTGCTTAAATCTCCTCTCCACATCTTCTAACT
>LVTN01000135.1:426198-453194 GCA_001649415.1 Musa itinerans
CCCGAAGGCTACGCCCCTACTTCCAAGCTCACCCGGTGGAAGTCGTCACTGACCAGCCGCTTCAGCAGATCTTGTCTAAATTCGACGTTGCAGGACGTCTTCTCAGATGGGCGGTGGAGCTCGGCGAGCATGACATCCAATACGTACCCAGAACCGCTATCAAGGCCCAGTCCGTGGCCGACTTCATTGCGGAATTAACCCAGACCGAAGACCAACCCCCTGAGCAACCTATTGAGGCCTGGGTCTTGCATGTCGACAGATCGGCCAACTCGAAGGGCGCTGGTGCAGGACTGGTGTTGCAAGCTCCCGACGGTCGGTCGTTCGAGCGTTCCCTCCGCTTCGGGTTCCAAGCCACCAACAACGAGGCGGAATACGAGGCACTCCTTGCAGGACTCAGGCTGGCCCTTAAGATGCAGGTGGTCGCCATCTGCGTCCTCACCGACTCGCAACTGGTGGCCGAGCAGCTCGACGGGGGGTACGAGGCCCGGGACCTGACCATGGCGAAATACCTGGCGGAGGTAAAAAACCTGACCGCCAAGTTCCTTCACTTTACATTATCTAACGTCCCAAGGGGAGAAAACGAGCGTGCCGACACGCTAGCCAAGCGAGCCTCACGACCGGCCCCCGAGGTCGGGCCCGAGGTCGAGGAGCTCCCTACCCGCGCCATCGAAATCGTGGTCACATCCTCGGGTGGCGCGCCTACCACCTGGGTGCAGGAAATGCTACGCTTCAAAAGAGATGGGACTCTCCCGCCCGATAAAGCCGCGGCTCGGCGCCTGCGTCGCCAACACGCGTGGTATACCGAGGCGGGGGGACGGCACTACAAACGGTCCTTCTCGTACCCCTTCCTGCGGTGCTTGGAGCCCGATGAGGCTCGATCCGTGCTGGCCGAGGTCCATGAGGGAGTCTGTGGGGAACACATCGGCGGGCGGACCCTAGCGCATAAAATACTTCGCCAAGGCTACTACTGGCCCACCCTATGCCGGGACGCGAGGGCCCATGTGCAACGGTGTGGTTCGTGCCAAGAACACGCCCGCACGCCCCGACAGCCCGCGGTCCCGCTAACCCCCATTGATTGCGCATGGCCATTCGCGCAATGGGGTTTGGACCTCCTCGGTCCTTTCCCCCCAGCCGCGGGACAGCGGAGATATATCGTCGTGGGAGTGGATTATTTCACAAAGTGGGTCGAGGCCGAACCACTGGCGACGATCACGGAACTGCAGATAGAAAAGTTCGTGTGGAAGAACTTGGTGACTCGGTTCGGCTTGCCCAAAACCATCATCACCGACAATGGGCCCCAGTTCGCCGGGCGGAAGTTTCGGGAGTTTTGTGCGTACCACGGAATCCAGTTAAAATTCAGCTCGGTGGCCCACCCTCAGACGAACGGCCTGGCCGAGGTGACCAACCGGTCTATCCTGGACGGGCTCAAGAGAAGAGTGTCCGTGGCCCGATCGGCCTGGACCGACGAGCTCCCGAGTTTGTTATGGGCGCTGCGCACCACCCCCAAAACCGCGACTGGAGAGTCCCCCTACAGCCTCGCGTTCGGGACTGAAGCTGTCCTCCCGTCTGAGGTGACCATCACCACTCTTCGAACAGGAAATTATGACGAGGGAATCTCGAACGAAGGACTTCGAGCCGCCCTCGACCTGCTGGAAGAGCGGCGCGCCGACGCGCACTTGAAAGCCCTCTCTTATAAGAGAGCGGTCGCAAGGATCTACAACCGAAAGGTGCGATCCCGACCCATCAAGCTAGGCGACCTAGTCCTGCGGAGAACCGAGGTCAGCGATCCGGCCCGAGCACGTGGTAAGCTGGCCCCCAACTGGGAAGGACCTTACCGGGTGGCCGAAGTTGTCGGGACCGGCACATTCCGACTCACTACAATGATGGGCCACCCTCTGCCGAGGACTTGGAACGCACAAAATCTCAAGAAGTTCTTTCCTTAAATAAAGACTTGATCAGGAGACGTAGGCAACGAACCAGGAAGAAGGAAAAGATTGTATTCAGGAAGGGCATGTTACATCAGCAGACAAAAACAAAGCAAGGAAATACAGTAGCCCTTATCCCTCAGGGGCGTCCGGGGAGTCATCAAAGGGAACCTCCGCCGGCATGTCGACCTCGATGTCTTCGGGAAAACTCTCGAAGGGGTCCTCTGCGACCTCGGAGTCGGGATGGCGCGCCTTGAAACGCGCAAGGGCAATCCGATACCCGTACTCGTACGAGACCCGCACGGTTCGAACGAGGCCAAGCTGAAAGCCTGATAGGTCATGGCTCTCATGAGTGTGGAAGGGGCATTGGTGATACTAAATAATATAATTAGCCACTCATATAAGCCATTTATAGTCTTGAAGGTAATTTTTCACTTATCGTTAGGTCATATTCTAATTTAGTGGTAACCACTCTTGAGATCAATCTTGGTAAACCACTTAGAATTAGTCAAAATGACTAATATATCATCCAACCTAAGGATACAAAATCGACATTTGATAGTGATTTTCTTGATGGCTCTATAGCTACCATCCTTCTTCCGGGTGAGAAGGGCATGTACTACACAAAGAATTAAGGCTTTTTTGTATGAATCCCTTATGAAGTAGCTCATTAACTTACCTCTTGAGCTATACATGCTTAGTGAGATTCAATCGACAGTAAGGCAAATTGGATAATGAGGCTCCAGGAACTAAGCTAATGATATATTAGATGTCACATTGGAGGTAACTTATTAAAGAGTTCTTCGGAGCTAATGTCAAGAAAATCCTCTAACATTTCTTAGACATCAAAGAGTAGCTTGGTCTAAGATTCATGGGGGCCTCTTTAGCTATTATGACAAAGGCAATTATCGAGTCTTTTAGCTCAGCAAGAAAAGGGCTAAATCTCAAAATGTATAAATACTTAGATATAGGTATAGGTGTTGAAACTATCCCCTTAGGGATACTAGTTCTAGTCTTTTTAATGTTAGTCATAGGTGATAGGGGTAATAATGGTGGTGTGACATGTCACGCCGACTGCCCCACCTGGGTGCCACTCTGCCCAATAAGGAAGACAATAAACGCTGACTCGACATGCGCCGACGTCATCCGCTGTCGGGCAACGACTTCCGACCCCGAGCGCTTGACCACAGCAGGGGAGGACGACAACCGACCCTCGCCCATACCCTGCGATGGTCCCGTTCTCCACGCAACGTCAGTAACAGCGTCAGACGCTGTCAGAGGTACGATCCTGCCTCCCACAAGCAGGCACATCAGGTAATGCCAAACTACCCTATAAATACCCTTGAGCCCTAAACGGAAAAGGGGGAGACCGCTTCTTGCCTAAATCTCCTCTCCACATCTTCTAACTTGATCGTCGGAGGGGTCGGGTCAAGCCGCCGACCCGACCTGTGTGCAGGGACGAAGACGAGGCGCCTCTCGCCGGCACGCAGACGAGGAGCCCCTTCCGGGAGGAGACGACGGCCCACCTCCATGCCTGGACTAACCCGATCCGGCGACCCCCGCTGTCCTGAGGAACCTTCTGGGAGATCTCCGCCATTCGGACCTTGAACCAGCCGCGACGGCCCCCGAGGCCACGGCATAAAACTGTTTGCACCAACAGATTGTATCTTGGATCATTGATGTAAATGACTCTTGATCCACATAGATATAGCTCAAACTCTAAATGAGATGTAAATTTATGAGATACTGTTTAAGATTGACGCAAAATAGGTGTAAATGGAAGAAATCTAGGGTAAGACTGGAAGATAAAGCGTAAACCCTAAACTAATTATATGAAATTTAAACATTATCATCTCTAATTTCTTATTCATGTTTTCCCATGATTCTTTGTTCTTGCTTGCCTCGATGGGGTTTCTCATGTCTTCTTCCAAGATTATTGTTGTTTGAAAGGTGATCATGAGGCGTTCCGATTACCTGTTCTCATTCAAACTCGACGTCTACATTACTCGCTGTTTTTTATGTCCATCACCATCAACTGACACACCATTTTTATTTGATCAAACCACGTGGATCATTGACAGGTGATTGCAGCAATCAATCTCAGACATTGCCACCATTGACACGAATGATCTGCCCATTCACCCATTCTCCGTCGTCGCCAGCCAAGAAGCCCACCAGTGGCGCCACGTCCTCCGGCTGCACCAGCCGGCCCAGCGGTATCTCCGCCACGCACGCCTTCACGTCCTCCTCCGACTTCCCCGCGTAGAACATGGGCGTCGCCGTCGGCCCCGGGGCCACCCCGTTAGCCGTGATGCGCGTCCCCCTCAGCTCCTTCGCCAGCACCTTCGTCATCACCTCGATCGCCCCCTTGGTCGCCGCGTACGCCCCGTAGCCCGGCCGCAGCGACCCCACTCCCGACGACGTAAAGGTGATGATCCGCCCGCCCCCGTCCCGGACCAGGCGCTTCGCCGCCTCCCGGCAGCACAGGAACGTACCCTTGGCGTTCACGCCGAACATCCAGTCGAAGCTTTCCTCGCTGGTGTCGGCTATCGGCGGGTACTCGGCGTCGATGACGGCGGCCGCGGTGACGAGGATGTGGAGGTTGGGGCCGAAGGTAGCTTCAGCTGCGTCGAACAGGGACTTGACTTGGGCGGAGCTGGACACGTCGGCGGAGACCGCGATGGCCCGCGGCGCCCCGTAGGTCGTGTTGATCGTCTCCGCCATCTTCTCCGCCTGGCTCGGGTCACCGACGTAGCCGATGACGACGCTTGCGCCGAGGGAGGCAAGGTGGGCGCAGACAGCCGAGCCGATTCCACCTGCGCCGCCTGTCACGATGGCCACGCGGCCTTTCAGCGGCTGCAGGGGGTTCTCCGGCGCAGCGGTGCCTGCGGCTGCCATCTCAGCTCCCCCTTACAGAGCTCCCGCCTTGGTCTGTGTTGATGAGATCTAAAGCTACTGGCTGCAGCAGCATATAAGGCGAGTCTCCCATGACGAGTTCTGGTGGAGCACGCTGCCCACAACTGCTGCATCCTTGTTCACGAGGTGGCGCCTGCATCACCCTCGAGCTCGCGGAACAGTAGCCACGGCATCTGATGCTAAACCGCGCCATGCGCACACGACATGGTCACCGCTGGGGTCCTTGTCAACACAACACTGCATGCAGAATACAGGCTGTGTATGTCTGTAGCAGAGTGAGTGCCAGGAAGGCCGGACGGACGGCAGAACAGACAGGTCATATCAAACATTGTTTCTTTCTTTTTCCGTCGTTTAGTTTGGTCCACCGATGAATCATACTGCAAGACGATGGGGATAGCAAATGCCACTGGAGATAAAAAAAAAAAAAGATGAACTGAGCGTGAGTTAACTTTTTCTCTGCCGCTGGTTGTTGTGGTTTCCAGAGTGTTCCGCTGCATCATCTAATGTAAATGATGTAAATGAAATTGTTTTGGCACTCTTCTTACGACGAAAATGGCACATATTAAATTAGCATAATATTTAAAGAAAATATTTTCCTTTTTTTTTAAAATATTTTATTATTTGATGATCGTAAAAGTGATACTACATAACATATTTCTTTACATAGCAATTCAGAAAAATGAGGCTGGTCAAATTAATTTCACCATATTGAATTGACATACAAAATTGACCATATCAAATTAGTTTTAATCCTGTTATCTGTATTAACTTAATTTTTTTTTCACTTTCATTCCATCTCTCAAATAATATTGTTACTGAAACTATTTTTAATCTCCTGACATAATTTCTCAAGAAGAAGAGAAATGTGATCTGCTATTAAGAAAGTTTAATCTGATCAACTCACCCTAACCCGCTTTGTTGAGTTTAAATGAGACAGCAAGAAGAATGTCTATTCCAAGCTCATCGTTAACGAACTTCTCTAGTCATGGCTGAGGTGTCAGTAAGGCTTGGTCCAATTGTTGATGTTCAGGATCGTCCTTACGAGGCTTTCGTCAGATTGGGTTGAGCTCGGGGCTAGCTTCGTACGTAATTCTTCGGTTAGCACGCTGTCTGCTTCGTCGTTGTCAGGTTCTTACACACAGGCCTAGGTCAATAGGGGAAGGGTTTTCTAACCTTGGCATCTCTAAAGGTTAAATCAGTATCGAGTAGAGTTTTTGTAGAAGGATAGTTCCCCCTCCCCCTTGCTTGATGCTGGTCAAGGGCCTTTTATGCTTGCGCCCGAGGATTGGTCATGTTAGGATCGAGGAACACTTGAGGGGGGGGGAGGGGGGGGTGAATCCGTGCAGTGGGAAAATTATATTTGTTTGAAAATCTTCGTACGATAAAATCCGATTGCAATGAAAATCATTTTATTTTTCTTGAATGAGTAGAGAAGAGGAGATTGGATAGTTTGTAATGAAGTAAAGTTGAATGCAGTAAAGAGATTAACCAGTAAGGAATGAATATACTGGAATTTATAGTGGTTCGGTCGTTGTGACCTATATTTACTATTGTTTCTTCCTCTGTTGAGGTCATTGGCGTCCACTAATGGTCTTCCTTCAATAGGCGAAGACTAACCACTTCTTTACGGCGCTTTCTCTTTTTCAAGGGTTTAAGAGATAACCCTTACAAGTCACTCTTTTACAAGTATTCCCTCACACATATCTCTTAGGACTAACTCTAAACACTAGGAGGAGAGAATTCAAAGTTTTGATAGAGTTTACTTAGTTTTTTCCTCAGCTCCTTTCTTGCTGCCCAAGTGGGGTATTTATAGGCCCTAAATGATTTCAAAAATGGAGCCAAAAATTTAAACTTCCGGTTCTTCTGGGTACGGGTGGTACCACCACTTGTAGCCTAACACTGGGTGGTACCATTGCCTGACACACTGTCACTAGGTGATACCATCACCCAATCTGGTGGTTTCCCCGCCTGACAGCCTCGGAGATCGGGTTTTTTTAGTTTTCCAACTCACAAACGATTCTACCGCTTGTTCTGGCAATGATATCGCCTGACCCGACATTTGGGTCATTGAATGGGCCTCCTAATGAGCCCAAATCACTCATAATTTAGACCCAATTGACCCTTAATTGAATTGACATTGTTTCACCCCAATACCGACTCAATTAGGCTTAAACTAACTTGATATAGGTAAATTACTACAAAGCACTTAATCATATATTTTTTGACATATCATTGGTTTTTTCGGCGCTTCGCCCTCTCCTTCAGCGTATTGCCCAATCAGCATATTCACTCCCGTAACTTCTAATCTCCTTGGCGCAATGTCCGATCCTTCGGTCGATGCCCGAATTCACGACACGAAGCCTTTTGCTGACACATCGACCGATCCTTCGGCCCGATGTCCAATCTTCTGACATGTTCACTATGGCTCCACATCTAATTCTTCCTACTTTAATCAATTTACCTTTTCTGAACAAAGTTAGCCCTGCATCACTCAAAATGCAGATTAGATCGAAACTCATCAATTGATTTCATTATCAAAATTCGAGATTCAACAATCTCTCTATTTTTTATGATGATAACCAATTGATGACGGAGTTAACCTTTACTCCCCCCTATCAATATGTCATATTAATAAATCTTTTGAATTTAAATTGAATTCAAGTCAAAGCAAATTTAATCATGAATATTTACAATATGTCATCATAAAATCATGCATAATCAAAATTTCAATACATATCATTTCATGCATTATCATTATCATAACTTCTCCCCCTTTGTCATCAACAAAAAGGAGAAGTGCATTTAGCAAGTTTCAAATCATTACATTATAATCTCAAGTTTTATCATCATCCAAGCTTGTAGTTTTCTTTCTTTTCTTTTGAGAAGTGTAATTTTTTGCTTCCTTAGCAAAGCGCAAGCAAATTTTACATCATTTTACAACATGCAAGCTAGCAATAAGTTTAAGTTTTGTAAGTTTGTAAATTTTGCTAGATGTGCAAGTTAGCATGTTTTGCTTCTTGAGATAAGCAAGATAATACTTTTGCTTCTCTTGAGATTGCAAGCTAGCAATTCTTGGTGATGTTCAAAATAGCAAGTTCTACATCATGCAAGTTAGTGAATTTTACAACATTTTAGAACATGTAAGCTAGTAAATTTTACAAAATTTTAGAACATGCAAGTTAATTATTTTAGAACATGCAAGCTAGCAATTTTGCTTTTCTTTGTGATGTGCATGCTTGCATGATTTGCTTCTTCTTGAGTTGTGTTAGCTAGCAAATTTAGGTTCTCTTTTGAGATGTGCCTACTAGCAATTCTTTCTCCCCCTTTGTCATTGGCGAAAAGAAAGGAATAACAATACAATGGTGAAATTTATTTCCCTTTACATTAATTTTTAAATCATCACATAAAGGATAACAAGAAAAATTTGATGATGAGATATATTTCATGAATACAAGGAATCATACATAATAACAATCATATCATGAAAGATAAGATCATGTGAGTACCAAAAGATATGATTCATTTTGATAAATATTCTCTTTAATAAAATGTAAGAAATTATTTGAGAATAAAAAGTGATGGATCTTGATTCATATAAAGAAACTATCAAGTTTTGATTCTAAGAATTCAAGATCGATGATATATATAAAGATTTTTCTATAGCAAATAGAGTCATGGGAGAACATATAAAGGATCTCGATTCATATATAATAATTCTCATGATTCATATAGTAAATCTCCTTTTTAAATAAAATATCAAGAAAAATCATATGAGTAAAAAGAAGAGATCTTGATTTTAAAAAAAATCTCAAGTAATTCCAAAAAATCAAAATCATGATTTGGATAAAACTCATTCAAATTTAAATCATCAAATTATCAAAATTACTTTCAAGAGATTCAAAATGAAATAAATAACTTCATCAATCTCTCAGTGAAAAATCGATAAGATAGAGAAAAAGAAATTTTCAAGAAAAATGCTTTCCTCTTTTTAGTTGTTTCAATTTAAGTGATTTGATTTTTTATAAGCATGCCCAAGTTTTTACACCAAATCAAAACATGTATCATCGTTTAAAAGCAAAGTTCATCATCACAAAGATTATCATGCATAGTTTTGAAATATAAACTCATTCAGCAATGATTTAAAATCATCATTACATTATTTCTTCAAGCATGATTTCATAAAGTATTTTTAATCAAAATTATTTTGATTATTGTAGTAATGCATTTTCCTTCTTTGCATCAATGATTCAATCATATCATGAGATATACAAATCATAAATACAAAGAAATCATGTCATAAAAGATATAAGATTAAAAGAGTAACATGTAATTCTAAAACAAGATTTCAAATCATTATGCATCATTAAATCAACAAAATGATCATTTTCAATTAAAATGATTAAGTGAATTGAACTCATCATACTTAGCACTAGGAGTTAGTATGCAATTGTCATGCTCAATTTTTTTATTTTTTAAAATCACTAGAAAGATAAGCATGATCCCAAAACTTTTAACAATTATATTACATCATTAAACATGCAATTTAAACAAAATTATATATAATTTTTTAAACTAAATTAAAAATAACTCATGAAAAGCATTAAGTAATTTCAAAGTAAACTAAAGGGATTTTGATTATTTTGTTGTCGAAAGCCGTTAAGTTGTAGTTTGTTACCTCGCCTTTGTTGGTTTTTTCTTCATCTTCGGATGAACTCGATTCGTCTTAAACTATCTTGAGTGTTTTCTTCTTCTTTTGTAGCTTCTATTTTTTAGGTTCATTTTTTTCTTTGATTCTTGTTTTAAGAATTTTTTAAGCTTTATTGTGTGAAGTTCAAGGTCATCATCATCATCATCATCACTTGAGTTATCACTCAAGTGGTTCGAAGTGCCAAATCCTTCTTGTTCTTTAGAAGATAGTTGTCATGTTCATCATGTGCCATACAACTCATTTTGTAGGTCATCAATGACCCAATCAGTTCTTCAATGGGAAAATTGTTTAAGTCCTTTGATTCTTCTATTATCGTGATTTTAGGATCTCAACCTTTTGGAAGAGATCTTAGTATTTTATTAATAAGTTCAAAGTTAGAAAAATATTTACCAAGAGCTTTTAAACTATTGATGATATCCGTAAAATGGGTGTATATGTCTCCAATGGTTTCATTTAGTTTCATATGAAACAACTCAAAATCATGCATCAAAAGATTTATCTTAGAATCTTTAACTCTACTAGTGCCTTCGTATGTGGTTTCAAGAGTGTGCCAAATATCGAAAGTGGTTTCACAAATAGCCACTTGATTGAGCTCATTTTTATCTAAAGCACAAAACAAGGCATTCATAGCCTTGGCATTTAAAGAGAAAGTCTTCTTCTCCAACTTATTCCAATCGTTCATTGGAAGAGAAGACCGTTTAAATCCGTTTTCAATAATATTCCATAAATCAAGGTTCAAGGAAAGTAAGAAAACTCTCATCCGAGTTTTCCAATAAGTGTAGTCCGTCCCATTGAACATGGGAGGACGAATGATAGAGTAACCCCGAATGATAGAGTGACCCTCTTAAAAGCCGAAAAGAGTCATTTCTCTTGGTTGTTAAACTAAATGAGAAAAACATTGGCTCTAATACCAATTGTTATGATCAAGTCGACACTAAGAGGGGGGGTTGGATGAATTAGTGCAGCGGAAAAATTATATCGGTTTGAAAATCTTTGTACGATAAAATCAGATTGCGATGAAAATCGTTTCGTTTTTCTTGAATGAGTAGAGAAGAGGGGATTGGATAGTTTGTAATTAAGTAAAGTTGAATGCAGTAAAGAAATTAAGCAGTAAGGAATGAACACACCGAAATTTATAGTGGTTCGTTCGTTGTGACCTACATCCACTTCCGATTCCTCCTCCGTCGAGGTCACCAGCATCCATTAATGGTCTTCCTTTAATAGGTGAAGACCAACCACCTTTTTACAATGTTTTCTCCTTTTTACAGGTTTAAGATATAACCCTTACAAGTCACTCTTTTACAAGTATTCCCTCACACACCTCTCTTAGGACTAACTTTAAGCACTAGGAGGAGGGAATTCAAAGTTTTGGCAGAGTTTGCTCAGTTTTTTCCTCAAGAATTTTTGCTGCCTAAGTGGAGTATTTATAGGCCCCAAATGATTTAAAAAAAGGAGCCAAAAATTCAAACTTCCTGGTCTTCCATGTACGGGTGGTACCATCGCCTATAGCTTGACACTAGGTGGTACCATCGCCTGACAGTCTCAAAAATTAGATTTTTTTAGTTTTTCAACTCACATGTGGTTCTATCGCCTGTTCTGGCGGTGCCACCGCTTGACCCAACATTTGGGTCACTGAATGGACCTCCCAATGAGCCCAAATCACTCTCAATTTTGACCCAATTGGCCCATAATTGAGTTAGCATTGTTTCACCATAATACCGACTCAATTAGACCTAAACTAACTTGATCTAGGCAAATTATTACAAAGCACTTAATCATATATTTTTCGGCATGTCATTGGTTCTTTCGATACTTTTTCCGATCCTTTGGTGCATTGTTCTCTCCTTCAGCGTATTGCCCAATCGATATGTTGACACCCGTAACTTTTGATCTCCTTGGCGCAATGTCCGATCTTCTTGGCTTGATGCCCGAACCCATGGCTCGAAGCCTTCTGTCGATACATCGACCGATCCTTCGACGCAATGTCCAATCTTCTGGCATGTTCCACTCCAGCCTAACATGATTCTTCCTACTTTATTTGTCTCTCCCTGATCGAAGCTTCCTACGTCACTTAAAACATAGATCAGATAAATACTATCAATTGGTTTAATCATCCAAATTCGAGATTTAATAATCTCCCCCTTTTTGATGATGATAACCAATTAATGACGGAGTTAATCTTAACTCTCCCTATCAATATGCTATATTGATAAAACCTTGAATTCAAGTTGAATTCAAGTCAAAGCAATCATGATTCATTCCATGCATGATTATTATCATAACTTCTCCCCCTTTGTCATCAACAAAAAGGAGAAGTGCATTTAGCAAGTTTTACTAAGAGCGTTAGGATCGAGTCGGCACTAAGACCCGGGGGGGGGTGAATTAGTGCAACGGATAAAATTCACGTCGGTTCAAAATTTCATTTTGATTAAACCCGTTTCAGAAAGATATTAACTTGAAAGCATATGGGAGCATAGTGAAAGCAATAAGAAGGTAAAGCAATTTACAGTAAAGGTAAATTGCTTAAAAAGAAATGTAAACCGATTTATAGTGGTTCAGTCGCTATGACCTACATCTACATCTAATTCCTCCTCCATCGAGGCCACCAGCTTCCACTACCGATCTTCTTTAATTGGGCGAAGATCAACTACCCTTACAACTTGATTCTCTTTTTGATAAGTTCATGAGAGAACCTTTATAACCCCCTTCACTCATCTCTTAAATAAAACTAATACTTAGAGCTTAGAGAGTTCTCACAAGATTACAATAGTGTTTTTATTTATTTTTGCTCTCAATTCTTGTATGTGTTAACCAGGGAAGAGAGGGGTATTTATAGGCCTCAAGTGGATTCAAACTTGGAGCCTAAAAGTATCTCATCCTCGGTTTCCGGGGTACTGGTGGTACCACCACCTACAACATTGACACTAGGCGGTACCATCGCTTGACACCTTGCCACTGGGCGGTACTATCACCTAGTCTGATGGTACCACCGCCTGACAGTCTCTCGGAAATTGTGTCTTTTGAGTTTTCCAACTCACAAGCGGTTCTACCGCCTGTTATAGCAATGCCACCACCTGTTCTAACGATGCCACTGCCTGACCTAACATTTGAGTTACTTAATGGGCCTCCCAATGAGCCCAAATCACTCCCAATTGGCCCCTAATTGAGTTGACATATTTTTATCTAATACTAACTCAATTAGACCTAAACTAACTCGATCTAGGCAAATTATTACAAAGCACTTAATCATATATTTTTCGGCATGTCATTGGTTCTTCCATCGCTTCGTTCAATCCTTCGGCGCATCATCCTCTCCTTCGACGTATTGCCCAATCGGCATGTTGAATCCTGCAAACTTCAGATCTCCTTAGCGTAATATCTGATCCTTTGGCCCGATGCCCGAATTCACGACACGAAGCCTTCTGCGAACACGTCAATCGATTCTCCAGCCCGACGTCCAATCTTTTGACATGTTCACTCTGGCCCAATATCTGATTCTTCTTGCTTTAATCAATTTGCCTTTTCTGATCGAAGTTAGCCCTACGTCACTTAAAATGCAGATTAAATCGAAACTCATCAATTGATTTCATCATCAAAATCTGAGATTTAATAGGTCATACGTGATCTGACGACAGCAGTCGACTCCTCCGGCGATTGGCCTATACCTTTAAGCGATTGTCGATCGATCTGCATGGAATAATGACATACTTTTCGAAGTAGCATTCAACCGTATGATGCTGTCTCGTGCAGCTTCGAATGTCACGGGAAGGGGCGACCGTCGTCCCGAGTTCAAGGTGGCACATCCGACACGATGCTCCATCTCGGTCCCGAGGCTCCATGTCTATACTAACGTGTTTACTGACCGCGTCCATGAGGGCAATACTAGAATATGCCATATCATTCTCTCCCCCCCCCCCAAGGATCCTCGTGGAGGGGCTCGGGGCATGGTTAGTTCCCTTTGTCGATTGCATTATCCATCGTGTTGGGATTGGCGAGCTGATTCATCGGGATGCTAACCGAACGGTGACTGGCCAAGATATGTGACTCGGGCAAGGACTGGACTTGTTGACCAAGGTACCTAACTTGGGCACAAGCTTAACTGGTTCACTGAGATGTTGCTCCGCGACGACTGGCTGAGCTACACGACTTGGGCAAAGATTGAACCTGCTGACCAAGGTACCCAACTCGGGCATAGGCTTGACTGGTTCGTCGAGACATTGCTCGAGTGATGACTGGCCAAGCTACATGACTCGGGCAAGGACCGAACCTGTTGACCGAGATACTCAACTCGGGCATATGTTGGACTAGTTCACCGAGACATTGCTTAAGCGATAACCGACCGAGCTACACAACCCTAGCAAAGACTGAACTTACTGATCGAAGTACCCCACTCGGGCACATGACTGGTTCACCGAGACATTGCTCGAGTGACGATTGGACCTGTTGACCAAGGTACCCAACTTGGGCACATGTTGGACGGGTTCGCCAAGACATTGCTCAAGTGATAACTGGCTGAGTTGCATGACTTGGGCAAAGACTGGGCCTGTTGACTGAAGTACTCAGCTCGAGCATAGGTTGGACTAGTTCGCTAAGATGTCTTGTTCTCCAAATCATTCCATTCATTTATTAGTTTGGATGATATTTGAAACTGCTTTTAATAATATTCCATAAATTAAAATCCATAGAAAGAAAAAAAAATTCATTCGAGTTTTCCAATATATGTAGTCTGTCCCATTGAATATAAGAGGATGAATGATAGAAAGACCTCTTGATTGCTGGTAAAAGTTATTCTCTTGGGTGTTAAACCAATCAAGAAAAACTTGGCTTTGATACAAACTATTAGGACCAAAATCGGCACTAAGATGAGAGGTGAATTAGTGCTATTATAAAAATATCGATGATTTAAAAAAAATATTTCAATAAAATCATATCAGAAATGTATTTGAAGTTATAGAAAGTGTAAAGTGGAGTGAATAGCCAAATCAGTAAGTAATATAAAGGAAAAAAGGTAAAGAATAGAAGGCATACCAATTTTATAGTGGTTCGATCGTTGTGACCTACGTCCACTCTCGATTCCTTCTCCATTGAAGCCATCGGCTTTACTACCAATCTTCTTTCATCGGGCGAAGATCAACTACCCTCTTACAACCCTTTTCTCCTTTTTATAGGTTTAGGAGATAACCTTTACAAGTCACTCACTTCTCTCTTAAACTAAAACCGAAACTTAGAGCTAGAGGGGAATTCTCAAGGAATTACAACAAAGTTTTCACACTATTTTGTTCTTAGTTTGTGTGTAAATCGAGTAAGGATGAGTGAGATATTTATAGTCTCCAAATGGATTCAAATTTGGAGCTAAAACTATCTCATCCCGAGTTTCCCATGTCTTGGCAATACCGCACCGCCTGTGTTAGGTGGTACCACCACCTGCAGTACTGACACTAGGTAGTACCACTACTTGACACAGTCTGAGAGATTATGTTTGGGCGGTACCACCGCCTAACACACTGACATTGGGTGGTACTACAGCTTGACAACTTGGAAAAGTGTACTCTTGACTTTTCCAACTCAAGTAGTTCTACTTAGCCTTGGGTCACTAAATAGGTCTTTCACTTGGCCCAAAATAGTCTCAACTTAGGCCCAATGGGCCCCTAATTGAGTTAGTAGGGTTCCTCCCAAAACCAACTTAAGTATAATCATGACTACTTCAATATAGACACAATCGATTACAAACAGAATACTATGTTATCCGACATATCATTGGTTCATTTGGTACTTCGTCTGATCCTTTTGGCACATTGTCCTCTCTTGTGGCGTATTGGCCAATCGGCATGTTGACCTCTGCAACATCCAATCTCCTTGATACAATGTTCGATTCTTCTGGCTCGATGCTCAAACTTATGGCACGAAGCCTTTTACCAACACGTTGACCGATCCTTGGGCTCGACATCTAATCTCCTAACATGTTCTGCCCCAACATCTGATTTCACTACTTTAATCGATTTGTCTTTCCCTGATTGAAGATACTCCTACGCCACTCAAAACACAGATTAGATCATAAACTTATCAATTGATTTCATCATCAAAATCTGAGATTCAACAAGGAGGACAATTGATCTCCTTCATCCTCTCCTATAGATCTGGAGGATTTTAGGGATATACAATCTCCCTAGGTAACACAATCTCCCTTATATGCATAGTTTTTCGGTTTTGCAGGTTTTTACACACCAATCCTTGCATGATGATGAAACCTTATTTTCTACAGGAAATTCTGGGGTATTGTTTTATGTTCTTTCGTTACGCATGTGATGTCACCCCATATTTTCCAATAAATACATCGGCATTCTTTATCAAAAAGTCGACAAGCTGGACCTAGTCCACTTCTAGGAGCATTATCCCGACCTTAATGACCTTGTCGGTTTGGCTTTTTTCCAGGGGGACCTCAATTAATTGCTCCATCGGCTCTAGGTGTGGCAGCATTTTGGCAATGTCCCGGGGGTGTGATGATCAAGAGCGGCACTAAGAGGGGGGGGGGTGAATTAGTGCAGCGGAAAATTCTTCGATTTCGTAGAAAGTTCATCTCGATTCAAATCGTTTCGGAAAGATGTTGAACTTTAAAACTTTCATAAGAATATAAGGAGAAGCTCAAGGAGGTTTGCAATAAAGTAAATTGCACAAAAGAAAAAGTAAACCAGAATTTAGAGTGGTTCGGTCAATGAGACCTACATTCACTTCTGATTTCTATTCCGTCGAGATCACCGGCGTCCACTAAAGGCCTTCCTTCAATAGGCGAAGGCTAACCACCTTTTACAGCTCTTTCTCCTTTTGCCGGGTTTAGGAGACAACCCTTACAAGTCTCACTCCTCTTTCTTGGATGGTTATAAGGCTAAGAGATGAAGGAGGAGAACTCTTCTCACTTTTACAAGACTTTATGACTCAAGAATTCAAGATTATGCCAATGCTTTCGTGCCCTTTCATGCAGAAAAGGGTGGGGTATTTATAGGTCCCAATGGCTTAAAAAATGAAGTCAAAAAGTGTCTCATCCCAGATCTCCAGGGTACTGGCGGTACCACCGCCTGACAGAGCTCAGAGACCGAGCTCTAGCGGTACCATCGCCTGACAGGGGCGGTACCACCACTGGCAGCATTAACTACTGGCGGTACCACCGATGGCAGCATTAACTGCCGACGATACCATCGCCTGACAGGGGTGGTACCACCACCCAAAATTCCTGGGAGACCGAGTCTCCCAGGCGGTGCCACCGTCGGCCATGTTTTCAAGTGCTGAATAGGCTATTCAATCCGACCTCAATTCAGCCCTATTAAGGGCCCAATTGGCCCCTAACTGAGTTAATGGGATCAACTCCCAATCCTAACTCAATTTATGATTCTAACTATGATTAAAGCAAGCAATTAGTCCAATATGTTGATCTTTCCCTCTGCGATCCTCCGACGAACTTCTCGGCAAGTCTTTCGACATGCTTCCGGCGAACTCCCGACGATATTTCGGTAATCTTCCGATGAACTCTCGGCGAACTCCCGATGAGCTTTCAGTGACGAACTCTCGACGATCTTCCGACGAGCTCTCAACGATCTTTAGACAAGCTCTCGGCGAGCTCCCGGTATATCGTCCGAATCTTCGACTTCGGCCCATCATCTGCTTTACATCTTATCGCTATCATAGTTAATCCTACACACTTATCTCAACATAGATTAGGTCAAATAATTTACCAATTGATTTTATCATTAAAATTTGAGATTCAACAATCTCCCCCTTTTTGATGATGACAACCAATTGGTGGAGTTAACCTTAACTCCCCCTATCTATATGTCATACTTGAGAAAATATAAACTTAAATTCACAACCTTGAATTCAAGCTTTGATCGAAATTAGAAATATTGTGCATCATCGTAATTTCAAGTCATCAAAATATTTAAATGCATAAACACTTCATACATTTATAAAATGTTTCGGTATAGCCTTTCATCACTACTTGCATGAGGTAATATCATTAGTGCTTATAACACTCAAAAGTTAAGAATCCAATATTGCAACATATGTGATTAAAAATTTTCAATATTCAATAGAGATCATAATCATTATAAAATTTTCAGCATTAAAGTAAACACGATATTGCATCATTGTATGATAACATGCTCATCATTTAAAGAGATCACAACATCATAGAAATTTTTAGCATCAAAGCATAGAATTCCAACATCAAAGTAAGCAGCATTTTAAGTTTACAACATCAAGGTAAACAACATAGGATTACAACATCAAAGTAGGCAGAATAAATGAGAGGGATTTCGTCCACTTCTCCCCCTTTGTCATCAGCAAAAAGATACAACTATTCAGATGGTGGCAAGCCAAAATGTCTAAACAAGGTACTAAGTTGTTGATGAATCTACTGCAACTCAGTTAGAATTTGATCTTGGTATTGTTCAAGTCGATCTTGACGTTATTCGAATCGATCCATACGAGTCACTATGTCATCGATAGATGAAGGAAGTGCTTGCTCTGCTGGAGGTGTTGCCTCAAAGGGACCAGTTGGAGGAGATTGATTACCCCTAAAAATTGATGTTTTAGGTTCGAGTTCAGATGGGAGGGGATCAGTCCTTCTAGGCAGTATAGTCTATATCCCATTTCTGAATATACACCTCAACCGTCGAAGTAGGTTTTTATTTATGACATTGAATCTATCTAGTTTCATAACTTCTTCGTCAAGTGAGATAGTTACGTTGTAAGCATGGATTAGTCTTATGATCAGGCCATCATATAGAAGCATCATATCCTTTTTTTATAGTTCAATCATGTTTTATTGGATTAGGTAACCAAAACAATTATTATTTCCCTTCATAATCTAATACATTGTACCTAATTCCATTTGGCTTACTTCATCATGATGATATTGTTTTTGAAAGAGTAGTTAAGTTAGGATCACCAAAAATCGTTTTTAAGGCATTAGTATA
The DNA here is from genome assembly GCA_001649415.1 of Musa itinerans. NCBI lineage: Eukaryota > Viridiplantae > Streptophyta > Magnoliopsida > Zingiberales > Musaceae > Musa > Musa itinerans. The sequence continues at coordinate 444,717 of LVTN01000135.1, forward strand.
AGTAGCCCCAACTGATTCTTCATCCCATTGTCCTATAAAATAACACCCTTTTTCTTTCTCCATAATTCCTATGAGGTTGCAAATCATGCTATCGGTAATGGGTATATGATATCATGAGAGATAGGTTGATACCCTTTCATTTTCATCTACATATAAATTGTTGTAAAATAGCCTAACAAGCCAAGGGTAGATGGGTTCACTTATTAAGGATTGGGAGAATGTCTAGATTAGCAAATCATTGAATGAGTTCTAAATCACTTAATTCCTCTAAATCAATATATTTACCCTTATGAACATTCCTAGACTCTATGGATGAAAATTTAAGGACATGTTGATTAGTAAGGAGTCATAATTTTCATCTAATCTCCTCTTCCCTTTGTCCCTAAAGAATCTTCTAGAACTCATAGAGACTACAATTATGAAGATAAATAAGTGACAAAAATAAGTTATACAAAGGGTAAATCAATTTGGTTTAGTGATTACCTTAGTAGTTTTTCCTTCTTTGGATTTCCAAAAGGATGTTGGAGATTGATCATCGATTTAGCAGAAAGTGGGAAATTTTTTTGAGTTGCTAGAGGGAGAGCAAGAGATTCAAGAGTTTTGGGGCACTTAGGAGAATTGTGGAATGAGTTGGGGTCAGTTCTACCGTCGACCCTAACTTGTTCTTTATATAGGGCAGTTGCGGGCAGTGGCACCGCCAGTTGGGCGGTGCCACCACCTACAGGCTGTGAGCACTGCTCCGATTTGAGTATGTTGTGGTGCTGACATTGAGTGGTTTCATCTTGTAATATATCTATCATTATGAAGTGCACACACTCATTTACATATCATAAGCTCATCATGTAAAGATTCGCACCAAAATTCATAATTCATCATATAAAATTTGTACATAATCATCATAAACAAAATGCATATGATAAGATTTATATGACTCATTTCGTAATTCATGATGAAGTGAGTGATAAAAAAAATCGAGAAAGTCCGAAAACGAAATTCAACAAATTCATGCATTCGGACAATTTAGCATCCCTAATTCTCTTCTAATAAAATCAAATTGTTCTTTATTTAAAGGTTTTGTAAAGATATCGACTAATTGATATTTTGTATCAATAAACTTTAAGATTACATCATGATTATTAACAAGATCTCGTATAAAGTGATGCCTAATGTCAATGTGTTTAGTTCTAGAGTGTTGAATTGGATTTTTTGTTAAACATATTGCACTTGTATTATCACACTTTATAGGAATATTCTTAAGATAAATTTTATAATCTTTCAATATATTTTTCATCCATACAACCTGTGCACAACATGCACTAGCCGCAATGTATTCGGTTTCGGTTGTGGATAGTGCAACCGAGTTTTGTTTCTTGGATGACCAAGTAACAAGTGTGTGTCTGAAAAATTGACATGTTCCGGATGTGCTTTTTCTATCTAATCTACATCCAGCAAAATTAGTGTCGGCATAACCAAGCAATTCAAAATTTCTAGATTTTGGATACTATAATCCCAATTTATGTGTTCCTTTTATGTATCTAAAAATCCTTTTGATAGCTTTTAAATGGATTGCTTGGGGTTAGATTGAAACCTAGCATAAAGTCCTACACTAAATATGATATCTGGTCTAGTTACGGTAAGGTATAGTAAACTACCTATCATACCCTTATAAGCTTTTTGATCAAAGCTTTCTCCACCTTCGTCAATGTCTAACTTAGTAGATGTACTCATAAAAGTATTGATGGCTTTTGAACTATCCATGTTAAATCGTTTTAACAAGTTTAATGCATATTTTGTTTGATTAATAAAAATACCATCATTAAGTTGTTTGATTTACAGGCCTAAAAAGAAAGTTAATTCACCCATTAGACTCATTTCAAACTCTTGAGTTATGCTTTTGGCAAACAATTCACATAATGATTCATTTGTAGAACCAAAAATAATATCATCAATATAAATTTGAACAATAAGAAAATTATTTTTAAAATTTTTAATAAACAATGTAGTATCGACCTTACCTTTAGAGAAATTACTTTGAATAAGAATGGAGCTAAGTCTCTCATACCAAGCCCCCTGGGGCTTATTTCAATCCATAGAGAGCTTTAGTAATCGTGCCACAGCAACGAAGGTCTAATCGATACCTTCTTCTTGGTTGAAACCTTTGGCTTCTAATATAGCCTTGTTTCTAACCATGATACCAAGTTCATCTTGCTTATTTCTAAAGACCTATTTAGTACCAATAACTAAATGGTCATTTGGCCTCGGAACAAGCTTCCACACCTCATTTCTCTCAAATTGATTCAACTCTTCTTGCATTGCGATGACCCATGAATCATCTTTAAAGGCCTCGTCAATACATTTAGGTTCAATTTAGGAGAGAAAAGCAGCGTTTGCATAGAAATTTTTAAGAGAAGAACGAGTTTGAACCCCTTTTAATGTGTCTCCAATGATCCGCTCGGACCAGTACTTACTGCATGCCAATATTTAAAAGCATATGTGAAAGAACTGTCAGGCTTGTTGATATTATCATTGCTGGCTTTTCCTGAACTCAGCTAACACTGGATATATATGTTCTCAAATGCTGTATGTCTCATCTCTCACCTGATAAAGAATTCCAGGTTCATGAATCAGATATGACGAATTAGATAATGAGGTTGTGAAGAATGTCAGTGCAGTAATAACAATTTTCGATGGGACGAAGAGCCAGAATTGACTTGGATTTTCCGGCGCTGGGTCAAACGACGAGAAGACGTGGAAGACCGTATCAGGGACTTGGGGAGCACGCAATCTGAAATGGATTCGACGTTTTTGACTTTTGGAAAGCCCAACGGCGTGAACAAGAGGTAACGCGGGACCCAGTGATTTGGCCGAGGAAGGAAAACAATTTCCTGTCTGAAATGCTCCATTGCCCGATTTAAGTCACGACGGTCGAACTTGCTCCATCGTCTCTCTCTCTCATCATCTGATCGGACCAGAGGAGTTGGATGAACAGTCTCATTTATCCTCGCTCGTCCATCCCATTCGCTGAAATCGTTCCGACGATGTCGTATAAATAATTTTTTTCTACTATATAATAACGAGTATAATTAACTATATTCAAATGTATTTCTATGAGTAATTGGATTTTACTTTTTTTTATTCTCTTATTTTCAAAATCTCATTTCTGATTCACACTATAAAAAAAAACATAATTTATGAAAGAAGAAGATACGATAAGGTCAGTAATAACCTCATTCGATATATTTTTAAAGGTATTGACCAACTTAGTTGGACAGATCATTATGGCATTCTAGATTTGAATCATATCTTCATCACTTTAGTCAGCTACCTTAAATGGATTCAGTAAGATGTGGTGCAGCTACCTGCATCGTTTCCCTTCTTATTAACAGGCAATGTTATGTTCATTCAATCCAATGCTACCAGGAACATTCATGCCAGTCTGATGCATGGCATCCCCCTCAACAAAGAAATCAATATAGTCTCGATGCCATTTGCACTCGCTCAACAAATGGCACAACTTAGGTTGCAAAACTAGGTAGGGCTGCTATATTCAGCGGTGAGTGATAGGACATATTTTGGTATCGCCATCGTGAACCCGATCAGCAAATACGTTAGCATGAACGTAGAGCCTCGGGATTGAGATAGAGCGTTGTGTCAGATGTGCCACCTCGGACTCGAGATGATGGCCGCACCGTCCAAAGCCACATGAGATAGTGTTGTACGGTTGAAGGCCACTCCGAAAAGCTCGGAATGGCACCACGCGGCGCTGTTTCATGCAGATTGATTGGCGATCACCTAAAGGTACAGACTAGTTGCCCAAGGAGTCAATCGCCATCGTCAGATCACGTGATCGACTCTCGGGCCTAAGCATAAAAGCCCCATGATTAGCATCAAGCGCTGGAGGGGGGATGGGGGGTGGGAACTATCCTTCTACAAAAACTCCACTCGATACTGACTTAATATTTAAATGGGCCAAGGTTGGGAAACCCCTCCCCTCCCAAACTAAGCCTGTGTGCAGGAGCTTAGCGATGATGAAGCAGACAGTGTGCTAGTCGAAGAATTGTGTGGAGCCAACCCCGAGCTCAACCTGACTCGACAAAGGCCTCGTCGCAGGGATGATACTGAACATCGACAATTAGACCAAACCATGTTGACACCTATGCCATGACTAGAGAAGTTTGTTAATATTTTTGGTGCTAGAAGGAGGGCCGATGTTATAGGAATGCCTCGCAACCAACACGGGAGCCTACTCCACTGAAGAACCACCAGCAACCCACCTCACCTATAGACCCCAGGGGTAGCTGCTCACTGCCCATGGGGACGGGGGCGTTGTGAGACAGGCACCAGATTGCTACTGGCGCTTGTTCAACGACCCTGAAGTCTCTCCCCTTGGAAACACCTTAGGATCCTCAATCGTCTCTCCCGAGGCATTCCTCGGCCTCGCTAAGCAAGTGCAAACCTTGGTGGAAATGATGCAGACAGTCCCCCCGCTTATCCCGCAGCTCGTGCAGCTAGTGGCTTCTCCACCGCAGACCACACCCACACTCTTTTCGGAGCCACCCACTGTTCCCCCAACCGATCCATCACCGCAAGTCCCAGATCACGACGAGATTTGGGGAACAGGTCGGAGGTCCGAGAATGGTGCTAGAGCGAACTGCCCCCACGTCTCGTCAGGTCATGCCACCATTTCTCGAGCCTGATACCCTATCGTCAAACTCGGTCGATGACTCATTCAGGGCCCAACTGTCTCTCGTGAACTGACGCCTAGATAAGTTCCAATGCGAATTCCATAAGTCATGGGGCGAGGTCGAGGAAAGCGACTCGGGAGGATCCCCCTTCACTCAAGAAATCTAGGATAAGCTTGTATCCCTCAACTTTTGACTTTCGACTCTTGAGATGTACGATGGCGGTTCTGACTCAACAGAGCACTTTCGATGCCCTAATGTATCGGGCATTCCGTACTACCCTTAAGGGGCCAGCACATATATGGTTAAACCAAATACAGTCAGCCTCAGTCCCATCTTTCGACTAGCTTGCAAGAGAGTTCGAATAGAACTTCTTAGCGAGCATACGGCCCAAGCCTTCCATGGCAATGCTCCTCATATTGTCCCAAAGAGATGGCGAATCACTTTCTTAGTTCGTCGTGTGCTTCACCATTGAAATCCGAGGAGTCTCGGACGCTCATTGCTCCCTAATCATGCAGGTATTTTTGATGGGCCTATGACCCTCAAGATTTTTCTGGTTGCTAATTGAAAGGCCACCCACAACCGCCCCCGAGATGCTCTAGCGCACCAACCAGTACATCACCGCTGAAACATTGATGGTGGAGAAATGTGAGGACAACAAGAGGCCGTAGGTGGAGCAAACCCGAGGAAAAACCACGGGGCTGTCTATTGCACAAACCCGAAGAAGGCCTGATCGGCCCAAGCCGTCACTCCCGAGGCCCCTCCTCTACCTCTGAACACTTCTCGCATCAAAATCTTTCTGTAGATTTGGGAGAAAGAGTTCCAGCAAGAACCCAACCCATTAAAAACCACTCACAAGGATTAGTCTAAATATTGTACGTTTCACTGGGACTATGGCCACGATACGGAGGAATGTCGGGACCTCCAAAACCAAATCGAGGAGTTGATCTGAAGAGAGCATCTCGGGCGCTACCTCAAGAAACCAAGAGAAGTGTCTCCCCATTCCAGTGGCCTAGTTGAGAAGCAAATCGACGTTATCGTCGGTGGACCGGCTTCCGGAGGCAACATCACGACAAGACGAAAGGCCTATGCTCATAGTATGGTGGAGAAACACCCAAGGTCGGGACCCAAGTCTGAGATCACCTTCAGAGCAGAAGAAGTCGAGTTTTCGGACCATGACGACACTCTAGTGGTCTCGATCCGCATCTCCAATGCTTGGGTGAAAAGGGTGATGGTCGACAACGGAAGCTCCACTGACGTGCTATACTTTGATGTTTTCAAGAAGCTCGACCTAATGGAAGGAGACCTCGCCCCAATGGCCTTGACACTCATAAGATTCATGGGGGATTCCATTTCTCCACTCGGGACCACTTCCCTCCCTATTACCATTGGAGAAGAACCAAAGACTAAGACAGTGATGATCACCTTTATGGTGGTCGACCTGCCTTCCGCGTATAATGTCATTCTTGGCCAACCGACCCTCAACAAGTTAAAAGTAGTTGTCTCCACCTACCACCGGGCCATGAAGTTTCCTACTTTGGTTGGGGTCGAGGTGGTCCTAAGTTATCCAAGGGAGTCCAAGCAATGCTACTTGACGGCGGTCGCCATACCAAAGAAGCCGTGACCCGAGTAGCCCCTTTCGGACCCCTGTTGAACCTCAGATTTTGATGATAAAATCAATTGGTAAATTATTTGACCTAATCTATGTGTTGAGATAAGTGTGCAGGATTAACTACAATAGCGACAAGGCATAAAGCAGATGATGGGCTGGAGTCAAAGATTCGAACGATATACTAGGAGCTCGTCTGAAGATCGCCAAGAGTTCGTCGTTGAAAGCTCGTCGGGAGATCACCGAGAGTTCGTCGAAAGATCGTTGGGAGTTCGTCGGAAGCACGTCGGAAGACTCGCCGAGAAGTTCGCTAGAGGATCGTCGAGGGAAAGATCGACATACTGGACTAATTGCTTGCCTTAATCGTAGTTAGAACCGTAAATTGAGTTAGGATTCAGAGGTGATCCCACTAACTCAGTTAGGGGCCAACTGGGCCCTTAACATGGCTAAATTGGGCCGAATTGAATAGCCCATTCAGCACTTGAAAACATAGCCGGCGGTGGCACCGCCTAGGAGACTAAGTCTCCCAGGAGTTCTGGGTGGTGGTACTGCCCCTGTCAGGCGGTGGTACCACCAGAGCTCGGTCTCTAAGCTCTGTTAGGCGGTCGTATCGCCTAGACTGGACGATGGTACCGCCTAGTAATGGTGGTGGTACCGCCCAATAATAGTGGTGGTACCGTCAGTACCCTGAAAATCCGGGATGAGATACTTTTTGGCTCCATTTTTTAAGCTATTGGGGCCTACAAATACCCCACATTTTTCTGCATGAAATGACACGAAAGCATTGGCATAATCTTGAATTCTTGAGTCTTAAAGTGTTATAAAAGTGAGAAGAGTTCTCCTCCTTCATCTCTTAGCCTTGTAAACATTCAAGAAAGAGGAGTGAGACTTGTAAAAGTTGTTTCCTATACCCAGCAAAAAGAGAAAGAGCTATAAAAGGTGGTTGGCCTTCGCCTATTGAAGGAAGGCCTTTAGTGGACGCCGATGACCTCGACGGAGGAGGAATCCGAAGTGGATGTAGGTCTTATTAACTGAACTACTCTAAATTCTGATTTGTTTTTCTTTTTGTGTAATTAACTTTATTACAAACCTCCTTGAGCTGCTCCTTACATTCTTACGAAAGTTTTAAAGTTCAACATCTTTCCGAAACGATTTGAATCGAGACAAACTTTCTACGAAATCGAAGAATTTTTCACTGTACTAATTCACCCCCCCTCTTAGTGCCGCTCTTAATCCTAACAATTGGTATCAGAGCAAGGTTCACTCTCGTTTGATTTAAAATCTAAGAGAGATGATTGTGTGTCCATTTGTGAAACGACTTTTGATATTTAGTACATACTCAAAGTGACTCATGAAGGCACTAGTAGAGTGAAGGAGTCAAAAATTAATCTTTTAGTACATACTTATGAGTTGTTTCGAATGAAACTGAGTGAGACCATTAGAGACATGTACACTCGATTTACGGATGTCATCAATGGTCTAAAAGGACTTGGTAAAGGTTTCTCGGATTTTGAACTTGTTAATAAAATTTTAAGATCCATTCAAAGAGTTGGGACCCTAAAGTCACGGCCATTTAAGAGGCCAAAGGCCTAAATAACTTTCCTCTTGAAGAACTAATCGGGTCACTAATGACCTATGAGATAACTTGTAATGCTCATGAAGAGCTTAAGAATAACCTTCCAAAGAACAGGAAGGATATGACACTAAAAACCCAAGAAGACCACTTAAAAGAAAGTTCAAGTGATGAGGACCTTAATGATGACTTTGCTCTCTTAACAAGAAAGTTTAAAAAATTTATAAAAAGGAATACATTTAGATATGACACAAAAAATAAATTTGAACCGAAAAAAGAACAAGTAATATGTTACGAATGCAAGAAGCCGGGACATTACAAGAGCAAATATCCTCTAGCCAAGAAGAAGCAACCAAAGAAGAAAAAGACTCTTAAAGCAACATGAGACGACTCAAGTGTATCCGAAGAAGAGGAGCCAACTAACATTGAGCAAGTTGCTCACTGTGCGCTAATGTCTATTGGAGATGAGGTGAGTTGTTCATTTAATGCAAATTTATCCTTTGATGAACTATTAAATGCTTTTCATTATTTATTTGATGAATGCAAATTAATTAGTAAAAAATATAAATTGTTAAAAAAGGAGTATGATTCTCTTGTTAGTAATTTTGATAAAT
>LVTN01000135.1:453230-491463 GCA_001649415.1 Musa itinerans
AAAAATATAAATTGTTAAAAAAGGAGCATGATTCTCTTGTTAGTAATTTCGATAAATTAAAAATTGAGCATAATGATAGTTTAGCTCCATGTACGAAATGCCATGAACTAGAAATACTTCAAAAGGAAAATGTGCTACTTAAGAAAACCTTAAAGAAGTTTGAGGTTGGTAGCAAATCCTTGAACATGATCCTTGCCAACAAGGGTCACGTTTATAGAAAAGGTGAAATCGAATTTGTGAGTAGCTCTCACCAAAATCCAACCACCTTTGTTAAAGGCTCTACTTTGCATGTTTCACCCCGAAATAAATGTAACTTTTGTTGTAAATTTGGGCATGTAGCTTATCATTATCCATTTAAGAAATATAGTCTATACAAATTGATTTGAGTTCCTAAATGAACTATAAAGAACTCCATGCAAAATGATAAGTTAAGCCGATCGATTTTTTAGGCACCCAAGGTCAAATGGGTACCTAAAAATCATCTTTTTTTTAAGAAATGTATACCATCATAAGCTAGGAGCAAGAGATGGTACCTTGATAGTGGATGCTCAAGGCATATGACCGGAGATCCATCTCAATTCTCTAAGCTCACTAGCCTAGACGAAGGATATGTCACCTTCAGAGACAACAACAAGGGTAAAATCATTGGCAAAGAAACCATAGGTAACAAATCCAACCTTTTTATTGAAGATGTGTTGTTGGTTGATAGCTTAAAGTATAACCTTTTGAGCATTAGTCAATTATGTGATAAAGGATATATTGTTAGATTTAAATCTAATGCTTGTATTATAGAAAAACCACACAAAAACACATCTATAATTGCCCTAAAACAAAATAATGTATATACTATCAATATTGATGATCTTTGTAATGAAATGTGTTTTTCGATTTTAAATGACGATGCTTGGCTTTGACATAGGAGATTAGGTCATGCTAGTATGAAACTAATCTCTCAAATCTCATCTAAAGAACTTGTGAGAGGAATTCCTTACATTAAGTTCATTAAAGACAATGTATGTGATGCATATCAACTAGAAAAACAAATAAAAGGTAGTTTCAAACCAAAGAACCAAATAAACACCTCTATGTCATGGACAAACTTCTAAACAGGATGTTTGATGTAATGCTTATATATGTTTGTGTCTTTTGGTATGTTCATGCTTTGCACAACATGTAGAGGGACATTCGAATGCTTAATAGCCTCATTTTAGTTGGTTTTGGTGGTTGTTTTAGGCTTGTAAATAAAGGTTGTATCATGTGGACACTTGTGAGAGATATTCGGTCTGTAGTGGATCATTTTGACCCTTTATTGTGCAACCGTTTAGAGCTTGTAAAGTCTGTTTATAATTCACATTGGTTATGAAGTGTTTTTTGAAATGTTTATTTGTGGATCCCGAGTGAGGCGCTTTCTCTAACCCGTTTTCTCTTTTGTAGGCCCTAAGAGACCATGAGAGGTTTCAGGGAGGCTGACCTTTGCGGACGGACACACAAGGGTGCCGCATGACTTAGGCAAAACTAGCTAAGTTCATGACAGATGATATCAGAGTAGGACAAGCACTCATAGAAACACTTGACATGCAAACGTGGGGGACCTAGTAGGGCTGCGCTGAGGGCAGCCAGCACGCATGACCGTTTTGAGAAAAATGAGCATGGAGATGTAGGAAAATGGGGTCGCTTAGAGGAGCGAGCATCTGAGATTGATATTCAGAGGAATGGTCAACCCTTCGCGCAAGAGGCACCACGAGGACAAGCAAGCTGGGAAGAATGCATAGCGCACAAAGGTTGGGATGGTTGAGTTTGAGCTATGGCTCAACGTTGGCAACTATACTTGATGGTGCTCAAGCCAAGCGAGACGCTTGGTAAAGGATAAGACCATACAAAGGAGGAATGGGTTGTTCAGCGATCGAAAGAGTTGTGCAAAGCTTATAGAGGTGAGGGGAATTGCTAACTCGAAGAATTTGGTAGTCATACAAGGGCTTATACGCGAACGATGAAATGTTCATGGCCATCCCAAGGCGGCCGAAGCTCGGCGCCATGGAGCATTGAAACTTTCTCTTTGGTATGAGAAGGATACGTCCGTAGGAGGCTGAAGTGTGCAACAAGTTTAGTATGTTGCTAGGCCTTGAGGGGTACAGTGGGGACTGTATTGACATGGAGTCATAATCTAGCAAGTGCATTTGTAGGAGGCAGAACAATGCATAGTTTGTTCAGCAAGACGGAGTAGTCCAAGGGGATAGTGGTCTCTGAAACATTCAAAGAGAAGGAAGCGAAGGGAAAAGTTACCCTAATGGGATAGATATCCAGGAGGGATAAGTCCTAGCTCTTCAGAGGGAGAACCAAGTGTAACAAACTGCATATATTGAGGAGGATTACCACAAAAACAACTTCATAAAGAAGATCAACGGACTGAGTGAGTGGCGAGGAGTCATCGCATGATCTTGCTTGAGATAATGCATTACGAGATCAAGTGGGGGAGCGATCTAAGGCAACACATGATTAAGGTATACTTTGAGTTGATATGGAGATCGGACTCAACGGAGGGCTAACCTGTGGAATGGTGAGCGCGAGGGCCACCTTCAACTCAATGCAAAATAAGGAGCGGAGCAACTTGGGTGTCACTTAGAGAAGTACCCAAGCCGCATGAAGGGAGCTGACATAGAAGATGGAATATAGAATTGAGGCACAGAGCTTTCCTTGGACAGAGGTCAAGGACATGAACTCTTGTAGAGGCAAGAGCGGGATCATGTTGTTCCATAGGTCTCTCATTCTAATGGAGTGGGCTCATCCGGCATGGTGCCAAAGACAAAGGGAACTTCGAGGCACATGCACCTTACCTCAAAGAAGCATTTGACGAAGGAAATGAGACGACTCAACTTGCAAAGGCGAAGTTGGGTTCAGAAGGCCTTGGCACGGGGCAAGAGGATGCGCAGGCAGGTTCTCTTGAAGAATATGCCGTAGTGCTACCATTCAAGTTATCATGAAGGAAGCGGTGTGTAGCGGAGATTGTGCTGGTAGGGCAGAAGCCTAGGATCCAGACAATGGTACATAAATTTCAGCGCAGTTGGTGGACTTCGGGAGCTACTAGGCGAAGGACTGTCCTAGAGCTATGTTTCGTCTGAGTGTGACCTGAGAACAGGTGGACGAAGGTCGATTGCCAAAGGAGCGAACAAAATCGAAGGAGGTAGAGGCCCTACGATGTATTGGCAGAGGACACACATGGAGGGATCACAATCCGAGTTCATCCCACAAGAATCAGAATGCAATGGAGACATCACTAGGAGGCGACATGGTGCACGGATCGTGGTGGAATAGTTCGTGGCAATGCGATACACACGAATATAGTCCCTAAGGGACTATATCATACGGAGGTATAATCGTTCTCCACTTCGGTGAATAACACGACAGCAAGAAGGGCTATGGATTCAAGGAGTGAAAGCCATGGTACTACAGAGGCGGGTCTTCCATGTGTGCATCGAATTTTGCATCGGATGAAAGCCTTAGTCCTCAGCATGTGGGGGGGCTGTGTACCAGCAAGGGAAAAGTTTGAATGCAAGTATCAGTGAGTCCTATTAGAGGGACTTGATCATGTAGAGGTATGATCGAAACAGTTGGACTACTCCAGAGCCTATATTTGCTTAAGGGAGCCTAGCAAGTCAAAGGACATGGTCGAGTAAGTGAACGTTGCTACCAAGGAAGCTAAGGAGAATAGAATCGGTGCAAACCCTACAACATGATGGCAGAGGCCATGCATTAGAGTTGCAGTCTGTCTTTCCATCGACCAAGAGAAACTGCTTGGAGAACACAGAGGTGTTGAAGCAAGGGGTCGAAAGGGGCGAGGAAGCGACGATGAGTCCAGAAGGACTTAGCTACCCAAAAACCAAGCATCGGTTAGAATGGAGGTGGACTCGAAGGAGTGCCATAGTACCACAAAGGCAGATCTACCGATCATGAAAAAAGGGATGGAGATGCGAGGTGACGGATAGTAGGGCCATGGGCATGGTACCGCAGAGGTATGACTTCCGTGAAGTCATCGATCCCTTGTTCTCTTGAAGGGAGAACGCTTGATCGTGAAAGGGGCCGAGGAGGTGGAGATGTTGAATCTCAGATTTTAATGATGAAACCAATTGATAAGTATTTATGATTTGATCTGCGTTTTGAGTAACGTAGGATGCTTCGATCAGGGAGAGACAATTAAAGTAGGAAGAATCATGTTGGGCCGGAGGAAAACATGTCAGAAGATTGGACGTCGGGCCGGAGGATTGGTCGACGTATCGACAAAAGGGCTTCGGGCCATGGATTCGGGCATCGGACCAAGAAGAGCGGATATTGCCCCAAGGATATTGGAGTTGTAGAGATCAACTGGCCAATTGGGCAATAGGCCGCAAGATCGGATGATGCGCAAAAGAATCGGACGAAGCATCGATGGACCAATGACATGTTGAACACTATGATTCATGCTTAGTAATAATTGTCTAGATCGAAGTGTGTTTTTGTATTTGCAAGATTAAATACGATAACAAGGCATAAAGCAAAATGAAGTCCCGGATTCAAGAACACGATTTCGTTGAGAGTTCATCGGAAGTCCAGACGTTCGTCAGAAGTTCTGCCGGAACCAACCGAGAAGTCCAGGAACTTGCCAAAGAAGCTTATTGGAACTCGCCAAGAAGATTGTTGTGAACTCTAGGAGCTTGCCGGGAGACCACCGGAACATTTTCGAGAGATCGTCGGAAGTTCGCCGGAAGATCGCCATAAGCTCATTAGAAGAAACCGGACTTATCTTGCTTAGATTATATCTTAGGAATCGTAGTTAGCACATAATTAGAGTTGAGATTAGGAGGTAATCCCATCGATTCTATTAGGGGCCAACTGGGCCCGAAGTTGGGCTGGTTTGGGCCGGATTCAAGGCCCAACCAGGGTGCTGAAAGCCTAGCCGGCGGTAGCACCGCTAGGGCTGACGGTGGCACCACCTAGGGAACAGCACCCCAAGAAATCTGGGCAGTAGTACCGCCAATAGTGAATGTTGCCAGCGGTGGTACCACCCCTTTTAGGCGGTGGGACCACCCAGTAGCAGATCCTACGGCGGTAGTATCGCCCAGGAACGACGGTGGTACCGCCAATACTCAGGAAACCTGGGATGAGACCTCTTTAGACTCCAAGTTTGAATCAACTTGAAGCCTCTAAATACCCCTCTCATCCCTAGTTAACTAACACAAGCACAGAGAATTTAAAAAGGGAAAAACACTATTGTAATATCTTGTGAGAATCCTCCTCTTCTAGTCTAAGTGTTAGAATAGTTTGAGAGAGGAGTGAGTGCTTATAAGGGTTGTCCCCTAAACCCGGTAAAAGGAGAAGAGGGGTGTAAGGAGGTTGATCTTCGCTTATTGAAAGAAGATTGATAGTGGATGCCGGTGGCCTCGACGGAAGAGAAATCAGTGGAGTGGATGTAGGTCACGACGACCGAACCACTATAAAATCGACATGTTCTTATCTAGTTTGCTTTTCTATATTTGAGCAATTTACTTTACTACAAACCTCCTAACTTGCTTTACATCTACTATGCTCTTCCGTACGCTTTCAAGCTATCTTTACGAAAATGCTTTCAAGTTCAATTTTAACTATCTTTCCGAGATCGGTTTTAATCGAATGAAATAATTTTGAATCAACGTTATTTTACCACTACACTAATTCACCCCCCCTCTTAGTGCTGACTCGTTCTTAATAGGAGAATGTAGAGGCAAACTTCAAGTACTGAGACAAGACTAAAGGGCAGAGGCCAGGGAACTTCGTAAGACCGGTGTAAGCGAGCTTCTCATCAAGATAGCCGAAAGTGAAGGACTTCGGGTCATACAAGAGTGCACAACCAAGGAATGAAGTAGGCAGCACGTAATGTTGTACCTTTACTACTCTGTGGAGTAGGCAGCAGGGTTGATGGAGAAGACGGTACAATCCCAGATGTGACCAAAACTATTAGAGACTTATTCTAAGTTAGGGTGAAAACTTCCTGCATTCCAGAAGTTCGATGGCAATAAGAAGGTGAATCACAGTAGCTAACTCAACGCAAGGAGTGCAAACACTTCAAGTGCTTCAGAAGTGTGAGCAAAGAGCAAGCGAAGGCTAATAACCAGCTCGATGCATGGAGTACAACCCTCGAGGAGGCGAGTGAAGTCAAGTAACCTTTTCCTTCTTAACTCTTAAGAGAACGGGCGAAACCGAGTACCCCAATTCTCTTATCTATTAAGCAGAGGAGCTCTGCACAGGTTCAAAGACCCTTTGAAGATAATAGAAGACAATAATTATCAAATCCTTATCAATGGTGATCAGTGCTATTGAGAGTAGATTGTCCGCTTCATTTCCCAACGAAATACCAATTGAAAGCGGAAGTGATGCGAACCTACTTGGAAGGGACAACTAAGTGAAAGAAGAGTCGATGGGCAAATTTTATGGAGGAAGGACCCAAAAACTTCAAAAGTTTGCCAGGCGATGCTCGTCAAAGCTCCAACAAGCATCTGCCCAATTCAAGCATCATGAGGCATTTAAGAGACAGGCGCATAGTAAGGATGGTCTTTTCCTTCATCTAAAATATCCGTAGGAACCAACAAGGATCAACACAACTCAACCAACCCCACACTAGAGTTAGAGTCATTGGTGAGTTAAAACAGCATGGCGGATCAAAAGTTCGACTACTCAACAACAACAGTGGAGAGCAGTTGGGAGCCAAGAGGTGCATTGTAGTTGGAGCAAAAGATTGAAGACTCAGCAAAGGTGAGGAGTTACAATGTCGGAAAAGGCTTCGACGAGGACATCGAAGGAATGAGTAGGGGAGAATGTTATGGACAAACTTCTAAACAGGATGTTTGATGTAATGCTTATGTATGTCCATATCTTTTGGTATGTTCATGCTTTGCACAACATGTAGAGGGACGATCGAAGGCTTAATAGCCCTATTTTAGTTGGGTTTGGTGGCCATTTTAGGCTTGTAAATAAAGGTTGAGTCATATGAACACTTGTGAGAGATATTCGATCTGTAGTGAACCATTTTGACCCTTTGTTGTGCAACCGTTCAGAGCTTGTAAAGTCTGTTTATAATTTAAATTGGTTATGAAGTGTTTTCTGTAATGTTTACTTGTGGATCCCGAGTGAGGGGTTTCTCTAACCCATTTTCTCTTTTGTAGGTCCTAAAGGACCATGTGGGGTTTCGAAGAGGCTGACCTTTGTGGACGGACACGCAAGGGTGCCGCACGACTTAGGCAAAACCAGCTAAGTCCGTGACACTCTAGACCAGTGCAATTGATTCATATAGACTTATTCAGACCAATTGCTACATCAAGTCTAGGAGGTAGCAAATACGCCTCTATTATCGTAGATGATTATAGTAGATACATATGGACTTACTTTTTGGAATACAAAAGTGATTACTTTAAGTATTTCTCTAAGTTTTGTAAACTTGTTTAAAACAAAAAGGGTTTTATGATTTCATCAATTCGAAGTGATCACGGTGGTGAATTTCAAAACTGTGATTTCCAAGAATTTTGTGAATCTAATGGATACAACCACAACTTCTCTACTCCAAGAAATCCTTAACAAAATGTAGTAGTAGAAAGAAAGAATAGAAACTTACAAGAAATGGCAAGAACCATGTTAAACGAACATAGCCTACCCAAATATTTTTGGGCCGAAGCCGTAAATATGACATGCTATGTTATGAATAGGGTTCTAGTAAGGCCACTACTTTTCAAAACTCTTTATGAGTTGTGGAACAACAAAAAACCCAACGTTTCATACTTTAAAGTTTTTGGGTGTAAATGTTTTATTTTGAATGAAAAAGATACCTTAGGAAAATTTGATGCAAAATCCGATGAAGGGATTTTTCTTAGCTATTCTTTTATCTCTAAGGCTTTTTATATTTTTAACAAAAGAACTTTAATTATAGAAGAGTATATTCATATTGTTTTTAATGAAGTTTCGGAAGTTAAGAAAAATGAGTTTGATGATGATCTCAATTTTGATGCTTTGAATTTAAATGAAACCCTTTCTCCATCTAGCAACTTGGTCAGTTTAATTTTTGAAATATTTTTTTCCAGCTGATACTGGGCGGTTCAGATTGGTTTATTGTTGGTACATCGCTACTGAAACCAATATCGAACTGGGATTTAAGTTGTTGGCTTCACGCTTTATTTACTATCTAGTCAGCTTATATTGATGTAAAATGTGTGTTTGTTGAGCAGATTTCCATCAGACTGGTGCTAATATCCTGGAGTCAGATCTGTGCAAATGGAAGACATCCTTGGGGCGACTCGAGCGAGGGAGCTAAGTTAATACCTGTACTGTGAGTTGCTCTTCGAGACTGTACATCCTGTCGAAGAGTTGTATGAGAAAACTGCTTGTTTTAAGATTTCAAGATATGAATAAGAACATGTCATTAACAGTTTCCCATATTGCATTATTCTTTCTTGCCTCCTTGGAATGATCTTAAAACGTAAGACAAGCTTAACATATCATTCTTATTTCATCAAACTTAAATGCTCCGTGGATCATTATCGAGCATTCAGCTCATCTGCAGCGATCTCAGATAGTGCCACCATTGATACGAATGATCTGCCCATTCACCCACTCTCCGTCATCGCTTGCCAAGAAGCCCACCAGCGGCGCCACGTCCTCCGGCTGCTCCAGCCGGCCCAGCGGTATCTCCGCCACGTACGCCTTCACGTCCTCCTCCGACTTCCCCGCGTAGAACATGGGCGTCGCCGTCGAACCCGGGGCCACCCCGTTAGCCGTGATGCGCGTCCCCCTCAGCTCCTTCGCCAGCACCCTCGTCAACACCTCGATCGCCCCCTTGGTCGCCGCGTACGCCCCGTAGCCCGGCCGCAGCGACCCCACTCCCGACGACGTGAAGGTGATGATCCGCCCGCCCCCGTCCCGGACCAGGCGATTCGCCGCCTCCCGGCAGCACAGGAACGTGCCCTTGGCGTTCACGCGGAACATCCAGTCGAAGCTTTCCTCGCTGGTGTCGGCTATCGGCGGGTACTCGGCGTCGATGACGGCGGCCGCGGTGACGAGGATGTGGAGGTTGGGGCCGAAGGTAGCTTCAGCTGCGTCGAACAGGGACTTGACTTGGGCGAAGCTGGACACGTCGGCGGAGACCGCGATGGCCCGCGGCGCCCCGTAGGTCGTGTTGATCGTCTCCGCCAACTTCTCCGCCGGGCTCGGGTCACCGACGTATCCGATGACGACGCTTGCGCCGAGGGAGGCAAGGTGGGCGCAAACAGCCGAGCCGATTCCACCTGCGCCGCCTGTCACAATGGCCACGCGGCCTTTCAGCGGCTGCAGGCGGTTCTCCGGCGCAGCGGTGCCTGCAGCTGCCATCTCAGCTCCCCCTTACAGAGCTCCCGCCTTGGTCTGTGTTGATGAGATCTAAAGCTACTGGCTGCAGCAGCATATAAGGCGAGTCTACCATACGAGTTCTCGTGGAGCACGCTGCCGACAACTGCTGCATCCATCTCGTGAACAAGGACGGTGGCGCCTGCATCACCCTCGAGCTCTCGGAACAGTAGCCACGGCATCCGATGCTAAACCGCGCCATGCGCACACGACATGGTCACCCCCGGGGTCCTTGTCAACACAACATTGCATGCAGAATACAGGCTGTGTATGTCTGGAGCAGAGTGAGTGCCAGGAAGCCCCGACGGGAAGAACAGACAGGTCATATCAAACATTGTTTCTTTCTTTTTCCGTCGTTTAGTTTGGTCCACCGATGAATCATACTGCAAGACGATACGGATAGCAAACCCCACTAGAGATAAAATAAGAAGATGAACTGAACGTTAGATAACTTTTTCTCTTCCGCTGGTTCTTGTGGTTTCCAGAGTGTTCCGCTGCATCATCTAATGTAAATGATGTAAATGAAATTGTTTTGGCATTCTTCTTACGACGAAAATGGCACATATTAAATTAGCATAATATTTAAAGAAAATATTTTCCTTTTAAAAAAAAATATTTTATTATTTGATGATCGTAAAAGTGATACTATATAACATATTTCTTTACATAGCAATTCAGAAAAATGAGGCCGGTCAAATTAATTTCACCATATTGAATTGACATACAAATTTGACCATAACAAATTAGTTTTAATCCTGTTTTCTGTGTTAACTTAGTTTTTTTTTTTTTTTCTTGAACTTTCATTCCATCTCTCAAATACTTTGATATTGTTACTGAAACTATTTTTAATCTCGTGACATAATTTCTCATGAAGAAGAAGAAGAGAAATGCGATCTGCTACTAAGAAAGTTTAATCTGATCAGCTCACCCTATGCCGCTCTGTGGAGCTTAAATGAGACAGCAAGCAGAAGGTCTGTTCCAAGCTCACCACTGAATATAGCAGTCCTACCTAGTTTTGCAACCTAAGTTGTCCCATTTCTTGAGGGAGAGCAAATTGGGCATCGACACTGTATTGATTTCTTTGTTCAGGGGGATGCCAAGCATCAGACTGGCATGAATATTAGTGGTAGCATTGGATTGAATGAACATAACATTGGCTGTTAATAAGAAGGGAAATGATGCAGGTTGCTGCACCACATCTTACTGAATCCATTTAAGGTAGCTGACTAAAGTGATGAAGATATGATTCAAATCTAGAATGTCATAATAATGATCTGTCCAGCTAAGTTGGTCAGTACCTTTAAAAATATATCGAATGAGGTTAGTACTGACCTTATCGTATCTTCTTCTTTTGATAGTGTGAATCAGAATGAGATTTTGAAAATAAGAGAATAAAAAAAAAGTACCAATGACTCATAGAATTATAAGAATACATTTAAATATAGTTAATTATACTTGTTATTATATTGTAGAAAAAAATTATTTATACAACATTGTCGGAACGATTTCAACGAATGAGATGGACGAGTGAGGATCAATGAGACTGTCATCTTGATTAGGAGAGAGAGGGGTAATGCAAAATAGATTTTGAAAGAGAGTCGATAATATAATTATATTTACTGGAATAAGTTTGTTAATACTTTAATAAAATAAAAAAAACTCAACATTAAATTTAAAATCACAAAGAGATACATGAAGTTCATAATCCCAATGATAATAAATAATGATACAGAACTCAAAACAAAAGATTCATCACTTAAGAAAATATCTAAGAGATACAAAGTTTAAAAAAGAACTCCAAGAGCGCTTCTACTAATATCATCATATTCTAAACTTCTTTTTAATCCTAAAATATCAAAATAAATATTAGTACTTGAAACAACCCTTAATGCATATGGAATTATGAAATTAAGTATTTTACAGCTCGTAACTAACTCTTTTAATATATTTCTTAGTCATGAAGAAAAATATATTGAAATAACTGTAACTTTATCTAAGAAATACTCATAAGCTATCATATTTAAGTGGGCTGAGTTAAATGTTATGAGATAAAATTATAAGTTATAGAGAATACTATAGCATCCACAAGGTCCACACGAGTTGATCATAGTAAATTAGGCACTCCCATATCAATCTTCTCTAGTTAAAAAATACTTATCATCAAGTCCTCATTTGTTTAATCAATATAATTACGGTAAAAATAAATATTAATAGTATCATCAGATTGAATGAACATAACATTGACTGTTAATAAGAAGGGAAATGATGCAGGTAGCTGCACCACATCTTACTGAATCCATTTAAGGTAGCTGACTAAAGTAATGAAGATATGATTCAAATCTAGAATGCCTTAGTGATCTGTCCAGCTAAGTTGATCAATACCTTTAAAAATATATCGAATGAGATTAGTACTGACCTTATCGTATCTTCTTCTTTCATAAATTATATATTTTTTTATAGCGTGAATCAGAAATGAGATTTTGAAAATAAGAGAATAAAAGAAAGTAAAATCCAATGGCTCATAGAATTATAAGAATACATTTAAATATAATTAATTATACTTGTTATTATAGAGTAGAAAAAAATTATTTATACGACATCGTCGGAACGATTTCGGCGAATGGGATGGACGAGCGAGGATAAATGAGACTGTCATCCCACTCATCTGGTCCGATCAGATACTGAGAGAGAGAGACGATGGAGCAAGTCCGACCGTCGTGACATAAATCGGACAATCGAGCATTTCAGACAGGAAATTGTTTTCCTTCGTCGGCCAAATCACTGGGTCCCGCGTTACCTCTTGTTCAAGCTCTTTGGGGTTTGCAAAAGTCAAAAACATCGAATTGGCCAAAAGAATCCTAAGATTGCGTGCTCCCCGAGTCCCTGATTCGGTCATCCACGTCTTCTCGTCGTTTGACCGAGCGCCGGAATATCCAATTCAATTCTGGCTCTTCCTCTTACGGAAAACAACACCACTCCACGTAAAGCGCAGTTGTTTCCCTATATCATCGGTTGGCTACACATGTGGACCTATGAAAGGTGGCATTGGGGTATGTTTGGTGAGTACGGCAAGCTGGTGTTCGATGACTCGTCCATCGGACGTGCAATGAAAATAAGAGAATAAAAGAAAGTAAAATCCAATGACTCATAGAATTATAAGAATACATTTAAATATAATTAATTATACTTGTTATTATAGAGTAGAAAAAAATTATTTATACGACATCGTCGGAACGATTTCAGCGAATGGGATGGACGAGCGAGGATAAATGAGACTGTCATCCCACTCATCTGGTCCGATCAGATAATGAGAGAGAGAGACGATGGAGCAAGTCCGACCGTCGTGACATAAATCGGACAATCGAGCATTTCAGACAGGAAATTGTTTTCCTTCGTCGGCCAAATCACTGGGTCCCGCGTTACCTCTTGTTCAAGCTCTTTGGGGTTTCCAAAAGTCAAAAACATCGAATTGGCCAAAAGAATCCTAAGATTGCGTGCTCCCCGAGTCCCTGATTCGGTCATCCACGTCTTCTCGTCGTTTGACCGAGCGCCGGAATATCCAATTCAATTCTGGCTCTTCCTCTTACGGAAAACAACACCACTCCACGTAAAGCGCAGTTGTTTCCCTATATCATCGGTTGGCTACACATGTGGACCTATGAAAGGTGGCATTGGGGTATGTTTGGTGAGTACGGCAAGCTGGTGTTCGATGACTCGTCCATCGGACGTGCACGATGGCGTCACATATCCGTCAACGACGTCACGGAAACAGTCGCAGTGGGAACGTTACGTTGACTGCGGAGAAATCCCAGCCGTCGGAACCAAAAACAAGTAATCGAACGGCTCGCGTAGGTCACGTGGTCTCCAAGCGTCAGAAAGATCTCTCGCACGCGGCTGGCTCGGCTGTCGGACGACGTCCGCGCCCCAGCAAAATGTCACACCGGCTTTTTAACGTCCGTGGCCCCACAAGCGGGTCCCACGTGAAGGTTACCCAGAGGTCCGAGATGGGTAGTCTCGGGAAGCGTAAGTTTGTTTGCCCCGGGCCAGCCTCCTCAATTCGCTTGCACCTTGATTGGTGGAAGAGTGGGTCCTCCAACTGCAGATACGATGTGAGGGAAGAAAGAGATGGACCCTGCTGGATACCAGACAGCTGAGCCGTACCCACATCTGTTTTAGGGTTCCATAAATATCCCTGGTTATGGTTCGAGTCAAGAAAGGAGCGATCTTTATTGTGCCTAAAACCTCGGCCGGGGTGGCGAACCTCGCGCTCTCGCCCTCTTATCCCTCCTTTGGCATCGGATAGAAGCAGCAGCGGCGGCAGCGGGGCGCGCGGGCGAGGATGGTGGTGGAGGACGGCGATGCGAAGCCCTTGGATCTGTTCCTGTCCATCGGATTGGACAAGCGGACGGCGGAGAACGCCCTCGTCAACCAGAAGGTCACCTCCAACCTCACGGCCGTCATCGAGGAGGTAATCTCTTCCCGATCCCAATCGCATCTCGCACGAAAAAGCCCTTGAATCACGATTAATTCATCTATCGGGAGGTCTGTGAATCCGACCTATTCTTTTATTTTTTCCCCTTTTCGCAGGCGGGTGTTAATGAATGCAGCAAAACGATAGGCAATCTTCTTTACATGGTACCATTTTTTCGTCAATACTGATGAGGTTGTGAGCTGCTAAAACACTTTGGTTATTTGGTTCCTTTCTTTTATGAGATAGGTCGCGACCAAGTATCCAGCGAATGCACTTGTTCACCGGCCTACTTTAATCCAGTACATCGTCTTGTCGAAGGTTATAACTTTTAGCTCTGTCCCTTGTAATTAGTTTTCTGATACGAATTGTGAAAACGAAAAAAAATTTAAAATTTTTGGTGACCGCAGAATGTAAAATTTGAGGGTTTGATATCTTAGTATATATTATTATTATTTTTAATTATTTCAGAGTCACTAGGGCCTTTGCAAGTCAGTATGAGTAACGGCCACTTATTTTGCAGATAAGAAATCCTGCACAACTTGATGCATCTTTCACATTTCTTGGGACTGTTGGTCCTGAAACATTCAAGTTGAATGAATTTGAAGAAGCATGTGGTGTAGGTATAATTCTTATGACTTTTCTTATGATGTTAATCATGGATGTTTGCTGAAGGCATTGCCTTTTTTGTTGACTTGGGAATCTACTAGAGCCAGGTTGAGCCACGAAAATATTCATGGAATATGAGAAGATCATAAACCACAAGTTTGTATGTTCAATAGCTTATGCTTGCTCTCTGATTAAGAGGAATTAATGGAACACTTGCATGGAGTTAAGTCGAATATTCCATAATTTGTCTTGCTAGCTGAAAATTGGGTTCAGGTGAAAAAGTTGGAATAGTTGTTTGTCTTTCAGATGTTTCAGTTCTTCTTAATGCGGTTAAGGCACATGCATCATTAACATATTTTGTAGCTGACCTTAACTGGAACATCTCAGAGTATATTCTTTGTAGCTGATCAATTGAGGCCATGCTTAGTAAGATCATTTTTGGCTGTGAACTGTAAATTGTTGGTACTGTTTCCTCAGAGAATAACTTTTTTTTTGATGTAATCTGTGGTTTATAACTTCTGGTATGACATTTTATGTTTATATTTTAAAAAAATTGTCTGAAGCTATTTTTTTGTGAATTATTTCAGGAGTTGATGTTTCTATTGACGAAATTAAATCAACAGTTACTGCAGTTCTGGAAGAAAATATGGTTGCCATATTGGAACAACGTTATCATATCAATGGTTTGCCCTTTTCTCTCTAAGCTATTGCATCTTGATGATTGCTATTTTATGTTCTTGTTCTCTTTGTGATCCTATCCTAATATAATCATGTTTGTTCATGCTAATGTATGCCAGCCGTAGTTTTCAAAATTGACCAACCTGATCTGGATCAGTTGATCTATACTGGGATCCTTCTGATTTGAGAAATCTCAATTTCATGAAATAATGATTAAATTGACTAGAAATAAGTTGAAATCAACTGGGTGCCATTGTAAAATTAAAATCAGGATTGCAATCGACTAGTGGCAATATGATCAGTATTAGCAGGACTGGCTTGTCCAAATCAGTGATAATTTATTATAAATGTTAAAAATTAAAATGAAAATGGCAAATTGCCAGGATTTAGGAGTATTGTGATTTTTGAATGGTCATCCCTTGGTGTTGATGTAAGATTATTCAATTCCTGTGTTTTCTTAGTTCTGCGTTGCTAATTTATCCCTGTAAGATGTCGATAGACCCACATTTGGTACATCTACGAGGAACCTAAAGTGTTAGGTCATTATGTCTCTTTGGTGTGACAATTTGATGAAAGTTTTTTCAACTCATGTTAGTTTTCCCCTTAATTAGTCACTACATATTCTTTCCATTTTCATTCCCAATATTTGATGATTGTTTGTTTGATCCAGTTGGTAATCTGTGTGGGCAAGTCAGGAAACATCACCCATGGGCTGATGCAAAAATTGTTAAGGTATTTTAATCAATGCAATGCTCTAATAATTATCAAACTTTCTGTTGATAAAAGTAACCTTCTGATTGTTTTCATAATTTATTTTGGCCCTTTGATAGGAAGTGATTGATGAGAAGCTTCGTGGGATTCTTGGAGAGAGGACAGCAGATGATGATAAAAAGCCTTTGAAAAAGAAGAAGGAAAAACCTGCTAAAGTTGAGGTAAGGATGTATGTAAAAGCTATTTAACAAGATGCAGTTTTTGTCTCTAATTTGTGGTCATTGTTGTGTGCTCATTTTTTAGAAACAAAAGAGTGATGCAATTGCATCCACCCCAACTCTGGAGGAGGAAGTGAATCCTTACTTGATATTTCCAGAACCAGCAGAAAACTATAAGGTATCTTTGTTAATTACATGGCTTACTTGTGAGCCTAGGTTTCTTGTTTACCTTGAATATTTTGGATTGGTCTCTAATTCTGTTTCACTAGCTTGGCTTTCAACTTTGTTTAGCAAACATGATTGTGAGGATTGAGTTTCAAGTATTGTGACTTTAGCAATGTTACATCTTCCATCTTCTTTTATTATTTCTTTCCATATATGATAAGAGAGTCATGAGGAGGCTTGTTTATATGCTGCCTATTTCTTTATAAGTGTATTAATTAGAATTGTGAGCTTGGTTGGATTATCATATATGGGGTAATATGTTGGTGCATATTTTCTCAATAGATATCCTATTCAGGTGTATATCATTTGTAATGGTTTGAACTTTGAAGTGCAGTATTTATGAAAGAAATTGACTATTCCATGCTTTTTTATTGCTGTTAGTTATTTTCACATCTTGGTAGTCAACCTTTATTGCATCATCTCATTCCTTAACTATTCTATGCTTTGTGGTTTCTATGACTAATGGTTCCTTTGATATCTCAGGTTCATACAGAGATATTTTTTAGTAATGGAGACATCTGGAGAGCTCACAATACAAAGGAGATCCTGGAGAGACATCTTAAAGTTACCGGAGGGAAGGTTTTCACTCGCTTCCCTCCTGAACCTAATGGATATCTACACATCGGCCATGCTAAGGTAGATTATTATGCTTGCATGAGCATTTTATAGTTTTTTTGAAAATAAGTTTACATGGTTTTTAACATCTCCAGGCAATGTTTATTGATTTTGGTTTAGCAAAAGAGAGGGGTGGATCATGTTACTTAAGGTGAGAATATTTTTCCATTTTGAGATAGTGTTCAATATGAGGTTTCTTTCCACTACTAAATTTTATCACTATATCTGGCTCCATTATTGTGCTCTTAATTTCCATGCTGTCCTACTTAAAGTAGTTCTTAGTATTAAATTACTAGCCAAATTTTTGCTTACTTATGACAATTTAACTACATTATGGAAGTTTGTTGTGTTGCTAACTTTTTGTTGCTATCTTGTACACCATGTGCAACTACTTGAGAATCATTTTCATGGCCATTTTTATTTATAGGTTGATTTATTCTGTCATTGTATTTACATCCATGTCATCAGACACTTATCATCCTTGACATACTGGATGTCATTGATTGAAGAAAAATGACTTGGAATCTTAGCTAGTCTGCTAAGTCTGTGGCGAGTCCGTAGATCTAACATTTTTCACCTCATTGTGAAACGATGTAATCAGAAAGGTGTTAGTAATCATGTATTCATTTGACCAAGGAAATGCAGCATTGTGTTTGGCCAATTCATGGGTATCATTAAATTGAACCTTCATAATTAACTTAAATATGTTTTGGAGTATATCAGTCACCGGACATGAGTAACACAAATGATGTTTTTCCTGCTTCTGCATTTAGATGATGTCAGTACTGTTTCTTATCAACTTTTAGTTGTTTAAAATGTCCAAATAGTTGCCTGTAGTTATTTTCCTTTTATATCTAACAACTGACCAGTATGCAAGGGAAACATTCCAACTTCATTTTGCATAATCAAATGTCTCAAATGAGTTAGTTTAACATGACAAATCAGGATTTATAATGTTTTAATTCTACCACGTGATGTTGGACAATAATATGTACATTTACTAAACATCAGATCTCTGAATCATGGGTGTAATTGGTACTTTTCTTTCTGCCTTCTAGATTTGATGATACCAATCCTGAGGCTGAAAAAAAAGAATACATTGAGCATATCCAAGAAATTGTTCAGTGGATGGGTTGGCAGCCTTTCAAGGTTAGCGTTACTTGGTTTCTATACCTTGTCATGGTGAATATAATTTGACAGGATATTTTATCAGGTTACTTATACCAGCAACTATTTTCAAGAACTCTATGATCTGGCAGTCGAGCTAATACGCATAGGCCTAGCTTACGTTGATCATCAGGTTTGTTGTATAGTTGTTAGTGGATTTATGTAAAACAGATTCTTAGTATATCTACAAAATATATTGATAGTGTGACTGAGGAACAATCCTGGTATGCTTGTGAAGATATTGAGAAAAAGGATTGAGATCGATTAATACAACAAATGCTAAGTGGTATTTCCTTTTTTTCCCCCCTAGAGTCCTGAAGAAGTTAAGGAGTATAGAGAAAAGAAAATGAACAGCCCGTGGAGGGATAGACCTATTGCAGAATCATTAAAGTTGTTTGAAGACATGAGAAGAGGTTTGATTGATGAGGGCAAGGCAACGCTTAGACTGAAGCAAGATATGCAGAGCGATAATAAAAATATGTATGATTTGATAGCATATCGTATCAAGGTGAGCTGTTGCCTCTAAAACACTTACAGTTATTTCTAGCAATTTTAGGTATCTAATTTGTTTGCTGGCACACTTGTACAGTTTACTCCCCATCCTCATGCGGGTGACAAGTGGTGTATATATCCTAGTTATGACTTTTCTCACTGCATTGTGGATTCTCTTGAGAATGTGACACATTCTGTAAGTGCCATTTTTTATATGTGTGAATCTTCTGCAACAAGTTTTATGATATCTGCAATTATTTGATGGAAATGACACATCATTTTAAGTCCATGTACATCAGCAAATCACTAGTTAATTAAGCATTTCCTTTTACCTTCTTGTGTCTAGAAAGTTTGTTCAGTGAACTCTTTCAGTGCATTGCTAACCAGGTGCCTTCCATGTTGATTTAATTCATGTCTTTTAATGCCACACTGACACAATGCCACACAATTGGAGGTCACAACTATATATGATGATTTTATCTGTCAGATTTGGTTTAGATCTAGAGATGAAGCTGACACATATGCTGCCTCCTCTCCACAAGCAGCAACTCTACATGAAGAATTTAAAAAAAGAGAGAATGACTAGAATTTAGGATATTGATTGGAGTAGGTAGCAAAATGATACTTTAAATCTTATTTCTTTTTCCACTTATTCAAAGCAATAATCAATATTCTTTTGATATTCAGTAGCTTTAACAGCCCTTTGTGTAGACTTGACTGCACTCCTTTCCTAACCTTATCAGGACCGCAAATAAGGAAATGCTTTGGGAAAAAACAATTGGATAAGATTTGCTGAAATTAAAATGTCAGAAGTTCTCTAGAATTAGAACAATCACCCTGGAAGAAAAAAATCCCAGTCACCTGGAACTATACCATGCCAGAAAGGTTTCGCAATCCCTCGTGCTGTGAAACATTATTCTCTGGAGAACAAAATTTTAAGCTATAAAGCTCTATAAAATATCAGTACTGATTTAAATGACAGCTTCAAGTAACTTTAAGGTGGTCTTTGAAGTTTCCTAGGACTTGGATCCTTCTCTGTAAAGCAGCTCGAGATGTATCTGCTGCCTTTCGGAAGTGGTGTTTCTAACTACTCCTTTGACCTTGTCTTTAGTTTAAGAGTTCATTGTAGATGAATGAAGATTTTTTTTGTAATGCTATCTTTAATCATTTGCTTAAGTTGTAGTGACATTTCAGGTGTTGTTGTTGTTAACTTGTTCTTACTTTCTTTTTGTAGCTATGTACTCTTGAGTTTGAGATCCGCCGTCCTTCATACTACTGGTTACTCCTGGCCCTTAACCTTTACCAGCCATACGTCTGGGAGTATTCACGATTAAATATTTCTAATACTGTGATGTCTAAGCGAAAGGTCTGTTATTTTGCTGTCCAATATAATTAACACATTTGACTTATTTCACGATCCATTTATATTTTTCCCTAATTTTGTTTTCTTCTATTTGCAGCTAAACCGTCTGGTGACACAGAAGTGGGTAGATGGGTGGGATGATCCCCGTCTAATGACACTAGCTGGGTTACGACGTCGAGGAGTCTCTTCAACAGCAATTAATTCGTTTATCCGAGGAATTGGAATTACGAGAAGGTGGCAACTTGATACTTTACAATCTTAGAATGAGTTGTTATTGATATCTTTGTTTATCTGCAATCTTGAAAATTGTATTATTCCTTAGTTATGCAGACACAAATATTGTGTTAATGTGTTTATTTGGTTTTCTACACATGTGAGCTAATTAACACATCATTTTCACTCTGCCAAAAAATTGATTTTACTGGACTTTATCATCTTACACTGTATCATGTTGTAGTTTGACGTGACATTTTGCATTGTAATTTGACTTGCCATTTTTTTTCAATCTTTATGAGCCATCTGTGATAGAGAAATTCCAAGCTTCAGTTTGAACTTAATGCACATCAAAGATAAATAATTTGGGGCTACGGTCATTTATTTAGGTGGAGCAATCTTCAACTTCCTCTATATTTTCATTATGAACTTGTCATGCTGTGATACATTATGCATAGCATATACATGCACTAGCAAACATATGTAGCTATATTGGTGTATGTATATGTTAAATTTCTTAGGTAATTGTTATGTTTCCAATCATTTTTTGTTGACATGTAGTAATCTATATTCCATTTACAATTCTTGTCTAGTTATATATGGCAGCTTAACTAGAAGGTTTGCACATGCAGTGTGATTTTTTCTGACATTGTATGTTACACTGGATTTAGCTTGATAAAGATTGGCTAACATTCAGGATTTAATGCCCAAATATTCCTAAACAGATGGTCAAAATCCATAAATTAGATATAAACTTGCTGAGATTGCTTGCAGCAATGGGTTAACCCTTCTATTAACTTTCAAGGATTTTGCATGTCAACATCATTCTCTGTGCTGTCAATTCTGCAAAACTTGAGCATGCTTCAATATGCTTAGCTTAAAGAAGATGGTTAAGTGACTAGTACATGAAATGAAACTTAAGCATGCTTCATTTGGAAGCAGTTGACAAGATATGAAAAAAGCAAACTTTGGAAAATTCCAAAATGGAACTGAATTGACAAAAGATAGAGCCTGAGTGCATTGCTCTCTGGTCTTTTTAATTCTCAATTCTCAGATCCTAATTCCTTAGCATGTGACTCCTATACCTCATTTTGGTGGCTTCTCTGCTCACTGGACTGCATTCCATACTTATCTGGTTTATTATTAGAAAACAAATCACTGACTCATGAAGTTTTATTAAATGCAAACCTCAAATGTTAGACATTTAAAAGAAGAAATTAATTAAAGTCCAACATTAGTGAGCCCAAATAAGCTTCCCACAATCTTTGTGAGGTTCTATGCAATGATCCTGTGAAGTCTCGAGTATTCCCAAATAAGCTTCACTGGACTGCATTTCCTCTGTTTGTCAATTTGTCATTATTATCCGGTATATTATTGGAAAAAAAATCACTGACTCATGAAGTTTTATTAAATGCAAACCTCAAATGTTAGACATTTAAAAGAAGAAATTAATTAAAGTCCAACATTAGTGTGCCCAAATAAGCTTCCCACAATCTTTGTGAGGTTTTATGCAATGATCCTGTGAAGTCTCGAGTATTGGCATTTACCCTTCAAATGCAGAACATATTGCCTTTGACTGTTGAAAGCCTGCTTTTTACTTCATTTAGTCAGTACCATGCTTTTCTTTTGGCTTCCTTGATTGCATATTGATGATGGCATGCATTACTGTAGCATTGCAGGGAATGATTTAGAAGATTGTGTTTCACAAGTAAATGTTTTCTTTTTCATATGGTCATTCATTAAACCTTATTGTACAGTGATAATAGTATGATACGTGTCGATCGTCTTGAATATCACATTAGAGAAGAACTTAACAAAACTGCACCTCGAACTTTGGTTGTTCTGGATCCTCTTAAGGTATGTCAGTTATATTGGTAGAATCTTTCCTTTATTATTTAATATATACTTATTCTTAGCTTTGTGGGATCTGTTACTCCAGGTGGTTATCACAAATCTTGATTCTGGATCAGTTATAGATCTTGATGCAAAGATGTGGCCTGATGCTCCATCAGATGATTCTTCTTCTTACTACAAGGTGCTTATTAGTCTAAATTTCTCAACATTAGTCAATGTGAAAGCACAAATAACCATAGATCATTTCCATGATTTCTTTTAAAATTTCAGATGATATGATTATGTCTATAAACCATCTGTCTAATGATTTCTTTGCTTTTTATACATTGAAAAAAAAGCTTTACATTTCTTGCACCTTTTTTTTTTCTAGATATGCTACCTGAACATGAAACTTGTAAAAGTTATGTACTACATGAAACTTGTAAAAGTTAAGTACTCATTTATCAAACAGCTTCAGGTTCTATATATCCTTTTTTATAATAATACTTGATTCTTCATTCACAAATTTGGTACTAATTTGTAAAATATAATTATGAAATCATGATCTAGTTATAATCTAGGAGCTTGGCAGCTTGGAATGACGTCCACTTGTATGTTTGAAGTGAGAAACATACCATGCCAATGTCAACCTGAGGTGCTGACATATAGCAAGGCCAACCTATATACCTTTGTTGGATGGCATGATTTTGTGGTGTGTTTGTTAGATGCCCTTTATGATGGTCGTCGCAGGTTAAAAATTAGACTAGCCATATGTCGGCACCTCCAGCATTAGTTGTGGCACCATATATGTCAATATTTTTTGGTACGGTATATTTTGATCTATGCAAAAATGTGACAAGTGTCACAACAATCCTGTATGTAATTTAATAGACACAGAAGTAAACCTACTTTGAGTTCTCTAATATTGAAGTTGATCAATGAGCTCTTACACAATTGTAATCTTTTGGAATTCCACCGATGCTAATCTTTCGGAATTCCACCAATGCCTTCGTTGACATTTCTGTTTCATTCTTTATAATAATAGGGAGTGTACCTAATATTATTTCATCATTTTGATTGTACCTGTAGCTAACTTAAAACTGAATTTTCTTTATACTATCTTGAAGTGAGCTTGTATGGCCAATTTTGCCAATGTTGAGATAGTTTGTTGCTTACTGTCAGAAAATACATCCTAAAATCATGCAATAATTAAATTCTGTTTTATCTCTGCATGAAAACACGAGGCCAATCCGGAATTCTAATCCTTTATGTTCACCAATGAAAATGAAAAGTCACTTTTCCACCACTTTGGAATTTCCTTTTGTTCCACAACTTTTATTGTATCTTTAGAGTTTGTCTTCCATATTACCTTCAGTGGGGCCATCTGTGCATGTTGTGTAGTCTAATTTTATTCTGGTCTTTTTGTCCCATTTGGACACTATGAAAATAAGGAGAAAATTTTAGAGGGGTAAAATGTATACTTCTCCCAGGAGTACCAGGAAACCTGTACAAGTTCTGTTTAGTACATTGTTTCCAGCTAACCCAAAGGACAGTTACTTGACTTGCCTTTTGGTTAAATTGTTCTGCTATCTTGGTAGTGTTTCATAATTTTAATTTATGGTAGTCATGAAGTTCATATATGCTTCATTGTTTCTCACATCATATATATTCACAGCGTTATTGTTTTTCATGTCTGAATCCAATTAATGTGCTTAGACTCATTAACAAAGTGGATATTCTCACTGCAGGTTCCTTTTACAAATGTTGTTTATATTGAACGATCAGATTTTCGCCTTAAGGATTCAAAAGACTACTACGGGCTGGCACCTGGTAAATCTGTTCTCCTCAGGCAAGTGATATTTTGAAAAGGCAAAATTCAATCTTTGCACTTTCAAGTAACAAGACTATCAACAGGCATTTATCTTTCTTCCTAATAATAGATACGCGTTCCCTATAAAGTGCACAGAAGTTGTTTATGGGGATAACGACACTATTGTTGAGATCCATGCTGAATATGATCCTTCAAAGAAAATAAAGCCAAAGGTTTAATTGTGCTCTTTTGATGGTTTCCAAGTAATTAGCACTGCTGCATCTTGTGTGATGATAATTAAGACAACTGAATTTCTTTTTACAACAAATACAGGGAGTTCTTCACTGGGTTGCTCAACCTTCTCCTGGTGTTGATCCTGTAAAGGTGGAGGTGAGGTTGTTCGAGAAACTATTCCTTTCAGAGGTTGGTATTCTGCTGTGTTCATCCTTTCTTATGTTTCAAGATAGTCTTTTGTGCAAAAAGTCAAGCCTTTTTCTGAGTTGCTCTTGCACATTAGAATCCATCTGAGTTGGAGGACTGGCTGTCTGATCTGAATCCGCATTCTAAGGAGGTGATTCCAGAAGCATATGCAGTTCCCTCTCTCGCTAGCGCAGTGTTAGGTGACAAGTTTCAGTTTGAGAGGCTTGGTAATCTCTCTTGCTCACTTTCGAATGCTAATTTGAACTCTTTGCACCATGATTGGGTCCTAGCGTTGTGTCTGATTCATTTCTGACTAAATATGTTATATAAATGTTAGTGTAGTGCCATGTAGATTGTCCAAGCATATTTTTCTAAATGGTACCTCATTAATAAGTTAGATACTTGAATCATATGGGTTAATAGTGATCGTGCCATATTACATTAAATCAACATCCTTCTACATCTTTCACTCGAGAAACCCCAATTCCAAGTAATTGTTGGGAAGGGGGAAATTTGGTACCTGAGATTGACAGGTCTAACTTCTTTTATTTTAATTTGATATTGCAACTTGATATAATCTTCTGTGTTTCAGGTTACTTTGCTGTGGATACAGATTCTACTCCTGGTAAATTGGTCTTCAACAGAACAATCACCCTTCGGGATTCCTATTCAAAGTGTGGAAACAAGTAAAATCTCGCCCTCTTTGAACCTTCATACAAAAGTACATGAAATCATGAACCTGAAGGAAGCATCGACGGGTACCGATTTAGTATTAACTGTTCTTTTTTGTGGAAAAACATAGACTGAAATTGTAATATACTTGTCCTCTATAATTTTATGTCCTACCAACTTTTCTCTGGGGTTGGGGATTTGGTTAGTGGTAAGCTATGGAACCAGTAAATAACCTTCAAACTTTTACCATGTCGGAAAGTATTGTAAATCTTTCGTTTAGCTTTGTTTATGTTCTTGTTTGTGGTCTAGGCATTGTAAAACTAGGTGAGATTGACTCTCACCCAATCATTCATATCCGATAAATAACTTTCAAACTAAACCATGTCGGATAGTATTGTAAATCTTTCTTTTAGCTTTGTTTATGTTCTTTGTTGTCTAGGCATTGTAAAACTAGGTGAGATCGACTCTCACCCAATCATCATATCCAACATAACCACTCCAAATGTCTTGACCAGAACGAAGGTGTAAAATGGCTGTGACATGAGACGCCTGTACGCATATGAACAAAAGGAATTCGGCGCTAAATGTTTTATAAACTGTCTGTGATATCATATGCAGTATCTTAACCAGAACAAAGAATTCTACTGTACATGTCTTAAGTCGGACGTTGTATACCTGTAGGCAGGCATTTTTCTATCATCCCATCACAATTTTAACTACCTAGCTATGGACAAAATTCTCCTTTCCTCAACTCTCATTAGCTAGCTATAATCTCATTACTGCTTGCAGCCAGCAGTAAAACATCTTACTATGCAGCTCTGCCAGCTTTTACTCAATTCCATGTAAGTTCAGAGTAGACATCAAACGTGCACTTCCTCCCTGAGTTCATCAGCCTGAAGAGCTTCTGGTTGGAGAGCTCCGACGACGGCGAGCAGGGGGCAGCCGTCTCTCCAGATAGCAATATTCTTCTCGGAATGCCGAGTCGCCGCTCCAATTCCTCAGCCTCCTCCCCTCTTTCGATGACACGGTCGTAGCAAATGTATCGGCCGCAAGCGTGGCTGCTCATTCCCTCGTAGATCGATACGTGAGCGCCGGCCAGCTTCTCCACGTCGACGGTAACCAGCAATCCTTCCGCAAACATCTCACGAGCTCCTGTCCAAATGCAGTGGAATGGGTTTCAGGATCATGGCCTTTACTCTTACTGCGTTGCCGGGAGTCATCGATCACAGCATGCAGTGATATCTCACCTTTGAGGTAGGCGATGGAGGCAGCGATGTTGCGACGATGGAATCCAGACCCGGTGACAAGAGCCGGGCACACCGTCGCTAACTTCAAGTCCCGTCTTCCTCGAGCAGCAGCTTCCCAAGCCGCCTTCTCTGCCATTGTCTTGCCCAGTGCGTACCACAGCTGCAGTCATCCGGAAGGAGTTATAAGGCAGAAACTTGCAAGCCTTCGTCTTCACTCCAACTTGCGTCGGACTCTAACTCACCTTCTTATCCCGGCAGAACTGTTCATCACTCCAGCAGCTCTCGTCGACGACCCTGCGGCGACGAGGATCGCTCTGTCGCCATGTACAAGCCAACAGAGACGAGGTGAAGACGCACTTCCTCACTGACTCGGTTCTGACACAGGCTTCGATCACTCGCTCTGCCGCTCGTACCTCGATCTCGGCCATATGCTTCTGTAGAGTGGATGGCAAAGATCATATTAAAAGCTCTGCCAGCATTTAAATCTCGCTTTGGTTCTACGATCTAAGCGTTATATGCTTTTTAACTCACGGAGTAGCCGGATATGCCGCCGGGATCCAGTGAACTCGAGGTGTGGAAGACACCGGTGCAGCCATCGAAAGCCCGGCACAAGCTATCCATGTCCGTCATGTTGGCCATCACCGCCGACACGCTGCCCCATAAAGTCTCTGTCTCCCTGAGCTTATCCCAATCCTCTGCAAGTTTCCAAGCCAAACTAGTCATCATTTGTGAGGAGGTTTGCCAGAGTATTAATCATCATTTCATCAAACATGAAATGGACAAGGTGGGAGCAAAGGAATTGGGAAAAAAAAGGAATCAAAGCCGAGTCTAAATGACATCTTTCCACGCCGATTCAAACAACGGCGAGGAAATAAACGGCTGAAATCGAAGAACGGATCCGTGGCAGAGACGATTTTTATGTTCTATGGAGAGTTAGATGAAGTAGGAGGCGATGAGGATAAGAAACCTTGAGTCTCGACGAGGAGGCGAACCGCATAGCCACGGTCGAGGAGGCGGTCCACGAGGGCGGACCCGACGAAGGAGACGCCGCCGGTGACGCACACCGCGCGCCCCTCGACCCGGCCTCCTCCGTCACCATCCCTGCTCCGCCGGACGCCGACCGGACCCGTTTTCCTCGCGCTCCGTCCTCCGCAGCCACTCAGGATCGCCTTTCGCAGCGCCTCCGCCTCCGCCACCGCACCCTCACTCCTCCCTATCGCCCCCATCCCTTGCCGTCTCACTTAAAACTGGGATCTGTCGCGAATTGAGATGGGGGGAGTAGGTGAGGCTTTTATATCGGAGGGCTCTGATATGGTCACCCCTAATTATTCAAAGCCGTATGATGTATTAGGCACAAGATTACAAGACGGTAGGGCTAATATGGGGTAAGAATAGCATTTGTCTTTTGCATCTCACTTATTTCTCGGAAGGGGAGATGGATTGTGGTTTGGCTCACTCGGCTCTAATGGCTCAAGTTGATGTTGTTCTGGTGGTGGTGGTTCTAATCTGCAGAGCATGTTTGAACAAGGAAGTCCAAATTTGACTACATATATTTTTTTAGCTTTATTGATGTCATAAGACTTACTTTATATTCCTATATCATATTCTATTTAAAATAAACTACAAGAGGAAGGTATATGCAATTATGATTAACATGTTTTTTATCTCAAAAACATTTTTGCCAATAAGATAAGGGATAGAAGACAATGTCCCAAGATAAATAAATAATGTTGTGCTTAATAGTGGATAGAAATCTAAAACCATCACATTTTTACACATCTATATGTATTGACTTTTTTGTCATTTAATTTTATTTTTATTTATCGTCATCATCTTATTATTATTATTATCTTCTGCTCAATCTACTGAAAGAGATGATAAAAAAAACATTACAGTTATATGTTAGGATGGAATTCTTAGGTACAACTCGTAGAAGAAGAGAAATGGTCTCTTAAATTAGTGTATGATACACTTCCAAATTATGTTCTATCTTTTTTCATATAATTTTATTTTTTAAAAATCACTTTTTTTTTTCATGCTCCAACATAAAGTCTTTTTTTTTCTTTTTTAAAACATACTAATATTGATGTGTAACAATGCACAATTCTCACTGTGTTTATCCAAGAATTCTTCCGACACAAGTCCGGGCTAATAGACAATTGTTTTCTTTGAATGAATTCCTCCAAATGAAATCTGGGCACCCTACTAGTAATAGTTTAAGCGTATTTATTAATTTATGATGTTCATAAATCAGCATAATGGGAAAGGGTGAGATCAAAGATAAGTTTATGGAGTTTGACCATTAATCATGTTGACCAATTGACCTAAAAGAGCTACCTACCTACCATGTTTGATGTCTAAAACATTGTCATTTGACTTGACTTATTCAACTAAGTGCTAAGTTCCAGCCAAAAATGTTTCTTGTAGACAATAATATTTTATTGATTAGGTACTCAAGTGACATGTAGCCAAGTGTTGGCAAAGATTCATGATGAGAATCCAAGTGTAATTTCTTTGGTGGCAAAAAAAAAAAAAAAAACTCTTGTTGTTTTCATGTTTATTTTATTCACATATTTATGTAAACATGTATGGAGTTGCTGCCAAAAGATGCCATCCAGGGATGAAAGCATTCTTCATGCCAAATGAAACAAATGGAGGAAGAATCCAGGAATAGTGTTGAAAGCATAGTCTGTGTTTGTGCATGGCACCAAACTTTCTTAAGAACATTAGGTTTTTTCTAACAGTCCACAATTAGGTCACTCTGACCCGGCTAACACTAAATTAGTTCACATAACTAATCACTTCTACTTGTCTAGTTAATTAGCTGCTTAAATATTTTTCTGAATTAACAAGGGAGGTAAGAGAAGACTATTTATCATTCAACCTACTTTTCTTCTAAATGTAATATTATTCTAGGCAAAATTACCTAAGATAAATCATTCTTCTTAATCGGATCATATTTCATGTTTTATTTATTTGTTATTAAAGGGTAATCTTAGACAATGAAGGCTCATAAAGAGTGGTCAAAAGGAAGTCTTGATACCTTAATTTTTTTAATCCAATAATTAATTTTAAATTAACATCACTAAATTTATTTTTTTTTAAGAAAAAGCATAACTTGCACAAGAATTATGAAGAGGAAGAAAAAGCATTATGTTCCATTGACTATTAGGTAAAACGCTGATTCAAAGTCTTGTGGGCGGGCAGCTGTTGCGCACGTGGTGGGTTGGTGGGGAGGGCTCGTGTTCTGCGAACTACCAAGCCGGCCACCCGCAAGTCAATCGGCTCGGCTCCGAGCGTTAGCCACGCTTGCTTCGCCAACTCGTGTCCGAAATGGTGGGCTAGGTTCGAAGTTGACTCTGACACCTGCAACCAACGCGAGTAAATATCAACCGTCCGATCCGATAATAACGATCGGGCGGGGCCTTCCTCGAAGTTACCCCATGGAGGAGTGCTGATCCACGAGGTTTAATATAAGAAGATTAGATATCGATGAGGTAGGATGGAGTTGAATTCCTTTCTACCAAATATTATACCAGAAAAGACTGCATTATTAGAAATAGAACCAATTTGATCAAAATATGGATTTCTTCTCTCTCGATGCCGTTGATAGATATATCATCATGCAAAAAAGAGTGATTGCATGTGTATGATAAAATTGTGCCTATCATGGTAGCTAGTCAAACTTCTCATTCATAGAAGTCAAAGCGGTGAAATGATAATGAATCAGATTACTTGAACTTGTAATTCGATTCAAATTATAAAAAGCAACATCTG
Source organism: Musa itinerans (assembly GCA_001649415.1). Classification (NCBI taxonomy): domain Eukaryota; kingdom Viridiplantae; phylum Streptophyta; class Magnoliopsida; order Zingiberales; family Musaceae; genus Musa; species Musa itinerans. Next base: position 483,127 of record LVTN01000135.1, read on the forward strand.
CCTTAATTTGAGAAAAGTGAAGATAAATCAAGTAGGAGAGAGAGGGAGAATACCAAAGATTCATCTGACGAGCCAAAAAAAAAAAAACAAATCATCTCAAAATTATTGTCTAAATAAGCAGTAGACAAGTTTACTGTTTACATGATGGATGATTGGTCAGCGACATGAGGAGAAGCATAAGAACATCAGAAACCAAAGCAGCACCCATGCTTTCAAGATTATCACTGATTCAGTATATTCGTCCTAGTCAATGGTGAGTTAACAAAGACACATTTTGCCCCTTCAAATACTGAGTTTTCAATATATATTCGAGCAGCAGTAAAGGGATATCAAAAGTTCCTCGAAATGTAATCTCATTTGCGACTTGGGTGATGCTCGAGTTACTGAAACATAGACCTATATGAGAAGGATATAATACCAAAAGTTGCATCAACAAGGGTGCAGCAATAAGGATGATGTTACTTCCAAGTGATTCATCTACTGTTCCAAAGAGACTGCTTCTTATTTGCTGGTTCCATCAGAATCTTGATCCTTCTAAAATGAAACATTGCTTGGCCTCATCAATTATTCCTGCATCACAAATCAGATCAAACAATACATGGAAAACCAGTATGAACGATCCCAAACCTTTCTGCCGCATGGCATTCTCCAGCTGACGGAACAACCTTATGAGAAACATGAAACACAATGTTCGACAAACAGCCCTCCATCATCTATGATCATTAGCCTAACAGTACATGAAGAACAGATTATAGCTCATGGCATTTGGAAGCGATCGCCTCTCCAACATCACATCAATCAAAGCAAAGCCATGCCTTTTACAATGCAGAGCACGGCAACGTCATGGTGGCATCCTCTCTCTCTCTCTCTCTCATCTCCTTCAGAACATCTCTAGCTTTATCGGTCAGTATGCGTGATTACATCCGGGCATATATCTTATTCACGCATTTTATCGACTAACTCGTGTGCCTTCTCCGTCCCGCGACTCTTATAATAGACATCCTCCGTTCAATCGTACGAGGCCAGATTCAGAATCACCCCCCAGCTCCAACATCTCCTGGAAGAAACCCTCAGCAACGGCGTACTGTCAATCCGACAACAATATGTCAAATATCTAAAGATTAAGGTTAAGATCATGCTTCAAGCTGTGATACACAGGGTCCGCCCGCATTTTATCGACCACCTCAGTAGCCCTCTCCCTCCCGCAATTCTTACAGTAGACATCTACCAGACCCGGCTTCATCCCCCAGCTCGGAAATCTCCCCTTCAGCCTCGTCGGCGGACTTATTATCTGTCAACAACATGTCAAACCCCTGAAAATTTAGGCTTCAAGTCAAGCTTTAAGCTGTGATACACATTCCAGACATCGCTCATGCTCTTCTCCTGGCGCAGGATGCGCAACGGAGCACTGAAGCAATCGGTATCGAACATCGGAGCAAACATCAAACTCAATACCGGACGGAACAGCAACAATCCAAAGCAAATTCCCTATCCTACATCTAATCTACCTTGCAAGCCTTCTGCGTGCCACGATTTTACCAACAAATCGCCCAAAACCGGTGATCAAATCTATATAAAGGCTTCCAGTGGGGGCGGGCCAGTCACTGAATAATTGGGCCTTCATAATGCTTGACTTTAGATATGGTCGGGGCGGGCCAGTCACTGAATAGTTGGGCCTTCATAATGCTTGACTTTAGATATGGTCGGGGCGGGCCAGTCACTGAATAATTGGGCCTTCATAATGCTTGACTTTAGGATTGGTCGGGGTGCGCCAGGTCACTTAATCGCGCCTTCATAATGTTTAGACTTTTGTATTGGTCGGGGTGCGCCAGGCCCGTGCAGTAGTGCAACGCACAGGCGACGCGCGAGGGTCCCAATGGCAAGCCATTGTAGCGAACCCTCCCCCACAAGAAATTAATTTAATATCATAGTGGATCGATGACCCACGTATCAGATATTAAACTGATAAGAACAGATACTACACTTGATCTTAGCCAAAAGGCCGAGAAAGGTATGCTTAAACCAGTTGCCACGACACGCTTATATAGCGCTCGCTTCAGTCGGTGCTCTCTTATTTGGCGATGTGGGACTAAAAGACTTGCAAGCACCACTTTTCATAGTAACGGGAAAGTTGTATTTGCATCAAAAGACATCACACATTACAATTTATCAAACTCCGAACCATCGACATGACAAATAAATATAAGAAATGAAATACGATGAGTTTTATATGTATTTATTTATATACAATTTAAGAGAACGAAGAGGCAATTTGATATTTCATCCGTTATCAATATAAGGGATATGTATTACAAGGAATTGACTTGTACTATTGGTCTTATTACATGGATGTCCAATTGACAATGTGATGTACATATTAAGATCAAACGAAATAGATTTTGATATTTATGGGTCTATTAAAAGAAAGGTATAGTGCTCTCATTTTTCTTTTTCTGCCCTCATCAATTTTTCGGTAGACTGTACAAATGTTTTTCCTTTTAATTAAGCTATATCCCATGATTAATTTGACTTCTAGAGGAAGTTGATCCTTGTTACGGACAAATGTATTCATATAAATTATTTGGGATCAATTATGTATTCCTTATAAAATTTAAGAGATAGGGTTTTCATCCATAGTGTTCAAAAGATCATGTGTGAGTTCTGTCACTGATTTTATTGGTCTCCTTTGGCATTGGTTATTTTTTATGTTCTATCTCTTTTTTAATGGATATTTCATATTAATCATTTAAAAAACACTCAAGTATCTTATTGTAAAGGATTCTTACATATTTACTTAGAATTGATACATTTTAATAAACAATTCATCATATCTGCTAATTTTAGTGTGGTTAGGAAATTAAAACTATTTTAATTCAGTATTCAGTTTTTCATGAAATTTATGTGTGAATTATTTTAGATCCCAACTAAACACCAGTTATTTAAACTCATCTGCTACACACCCACACGTTTATCCTATATATATCTGGTCATGGGGAGGGACGGTGGGCCACGCCCCAAGTCCCCGTCGCGTGGCGGACGGACGCGGCATCTGAGACAGGATACAGAAGAGGTGGTCTCGGATGATATCAGCAAGCGAGAGCTGGGACCCATCTCTACTCGAAGGATTCCCTGGCCCCTGCGACGTCCGAGACAGGGGAGGCTCACCCTTTCACGAAGGAATGGAGTGCAAACGACAAAGGAAACGGCCAACTGGCAGCCGTTGCTGTTGTCCTCCCCCGCTCTTTCTTCTCCTCTCCCTCTTTCCCTCCTTCCTTCCCTCTCGTCGCCAACCATTTCTCCTATTATGATCTCCTGCTCCTCCTCTTCTTCCCATCTTCCCACCGGATCTTTGGGCCACCGGCCATGGCGGCCCTGGATCTGAGGGCCGCCGCCCGCCGCCCGCGCCGCGGCCGGACCATGTCCCACTGGCGGAGGCGCATCACCGCCGTCGCCCTCCTCTCCTCTGCCGTCACGGCCCTCCTCGCCTTCACCATGCCCTACCCCCTCGCCCTCGGCCTCATCTTCCCCCTCGGCCCTCTCTCCTCTGCCGGCACCTCCTTTGACGAGTATGAGCCCCTTCCCCCTTCTCCCTCTCTCGTTCGCGTCAAACCAAACGAACCCGCCGTTTCCACCTCGAATTCTGTCTCTTCTTCTTCGTTATTTGCACCGCCTCCAGTGCTTCGGAACCGTAGCGAACCGCCCCCAGTGGTCCGGAAACGCTCAAAGCGGCGAAGATCCAAGCGTCGGGAACCGCCTCCAGTGGTCCGGAACTTAGACTTACCCGCACGAAAATCCAACCCTAGCGACGTAAAGGTCCCATCTCTGCGTCGGGAGGTAGAAAAGTTCGTCTTTTCTTCTTTTGGGGCAATCGGAGAGTTTCGATTCTGATGTTGCAAATAATTCTGCCGGTTCGTTGAAATTTGTGTAGCCGGCTTATTGGAGAATGGCGCCGGAGGAGGCACTTCGGCTCGCCAAGAGAGAGATTCAAAATCCGCCGGTAGTTTTGGATGATCCGGATCTGTATGCCCCGTTGTTCAAGAATGTATCAGTTTTCAAGAGGTGAGAGACGACTCTTTTGCTTTTTTGGGGGCACTTATCTTGCGAATGATAGCTGCAACATTCTTTTTGTCGTATGCATCACAGCTTAACATTCTCCAGAAACAAATCAAAACAATCCTTAAATTGATATGCTTTCAGGAGCTATGAACTGATGGAAAGAATGCTTAAGGTCTACATATATCAGGATGGGCCAACACCCATTTTCCACACACCAGAACTCAGAGGCATTTACGCTTCTGAAGGATGGTTTATGAAATTGATGGAGGAGAACAGGCAATATACCACCAGGGATCCAAGGAAAGCTCATCTGTTCTATCTACCATATAGTGCACGCCAGCTAGAGCTTGCCCTTTATGTGCCCAACTCACACAACTTGAGGCCCTTATCACTCTTTTTAAGGGACTATGTGAATGGTATAGCTGCAATGTTTCCTTTCTGGAATAAGACTAGAGGGGCAGATCATTTTCTAGTTGCCTGCCATGACTGGGTATGTATTCACTAGTGTCAATTTTAAATATTCTGCCTTTGCAAAAAAAAATTGTTGAAGATTCTTAAAATTCTATATGATCAACTCTTGTTAGGCATCATGTGTGACGTTCCCTGTTCTGTTTATCTTGTTCAATTCCAAATTTTCTTTGTATGCATCAAGTTTAGTGATTCTTTTTTGTCAGTTCTAGAGTTCCATTATACCTTATCAATTACAGGTTTAATGACGGCAAGTTTGGAAATGACTTCGATTGGATAATATCATATTTTGATAAAATCTAGTTTATGTCCTTTGCAAACATTATTTCACGGAGTTTGGATGTCCAAAAGAAAAGTCACTGTGGGTGTAGATTGAGAAAATAATACATAGCGGGTGTGAAATTCGTATGCTTGATGTTAAGACTTATTCATGTAACATATGTTTGAATTAGTTCATAATAGAGTTTTGGAGAGAAATGCCTTGTCTTTTATTCCACAAATGTGTATCTTTTTGTTTAATTGATATTTTGGAGATCTCTAGGTGGAATAATATATTCATGACTTCACAATTCTAAGCACGAGTATGTAAATCACTATATCAGTATCTTATATCCATCGAGTTTTGTACAGGGGCCTTACACCACCACTCAACATGAAGAACTGTGTAAAAACACAATCAAAGCTCTGTGCAATTCTGATGCTTCGGAAGGTATATTTATCCGTGGCAGGGATGTTTCCCTTCCGGAAACAACCATCAGAAATCCGAAGAAGCCGCTTAGATATGTGGGTGGGAACCGTGTCTCGCAACGATCGATTCTAGCCTTTTTTGCTGGGAACATGCATGGGAGGGTCAGACCAACCCTTCTGAAGTACTGGGGTGATAAAGATGAAGACATGAGAATCTATGGACCCCTTCCAAACAGGGTTTCAAGGCAAATGTCATATGTCCAGCATATGAAAGCAAGCAAGTTCTGTATCTGTCCCATGGGATACGAAGTGAACAGCCCGAGGATCGTGGAGTCTATATATTATGAATGTGTTCCGGTGATAATAGCAGACAATTTTGTGCTTCCTTTTGAGGAATTGTTAGACTGGAGTGCGTTCTCTGTGGTTGTAGCTGAGAAGGACATACCTAACTTAAAGAACATACTACTAGGAATTTCTCTCAGGCGATACATCAAGATGCACACTTGTGTACAGAAGTTGCAGAAGCACTTTCTTTGGCATGCAAAGCCACTCAAGTACGACATTTTCCACATGATTCTGCATTCCATATGGTTTAACAGGTTGAACCAGATTCAGCTTCAGCAGGAATAGCACCCTTGTTGCGGTGGAAAGTATACTTGCAATTTACAGACATGAAACTCTGATGGTTTATGAGTAGCCTTCCAGTGTGATATACGAATCAAGGTTGCTTGCCACTGCTTAGTTCATCTATGGTTGGGTTTCACTGTTCCAGATCTAGAGTTTCTTGAAGCAAGAATATGTTTTCAGTGGGAAAAATCAATTGAATTGAGGGATATTAACCACGGGATTTTAGAGTTGCTGTGGTTAGATGTCGACTGAGGCTCATTGTAATATGCAAGGATCATTAGGAATGAAGGTCAGCCGAGCAAATACAGATCCACAAGACTTCTGGTGAATGCAAGGATGAAATCCACCAGAACAATGGCACGACAAAGTTCAAGTAACCTCCAATAAGAAACTAGAAGAAAGTGTTTTACATTTTCTTTTTTAATTTATAATTTTTTAGTGTTATTTATGCAATTCTTTTAAATGGTGGTCCTCACTCTTTACAGAAAAAAGATGTTCAGTAATTGCTTGTTTATTTGAATTAATTTGAAGCCTTTATTGGATAATGTCTGTGTAACTATCAGTTGAATTCTATTATTATTGAAAATTTGAAGCAAAACAAAATGTTCATTAATTTGAAGCTCTGTTACTGAAAATTTTATAAACCATTCTGAAACATCAAATGATATGCATTGGTGAGGATGATGAAGGAATATGAGTTGGGAATTCCCAGAACAAGATGGTTCTTTTCACATATTATTAGTACCTGTTTTCTGTTTTAATTTTTATGTATAAGCTTTGTGACTCCTGTTATGCTCCCATGATAATTAAAATTAATACAATCATAATCAAATCTGGCCATCTTTAACTGACTGCCAAGTCCAAAGTAATGAGGACTAATGAACATGATACAAAAACATGAAAATATTTCCAAGGAAGAGCAAACAATTTCCTTAATCATTATCCTAAAGACAGAGACAGAGCAACCAAAATAAAACACATAGAAAAAAGAAAATGGATTTGTTCGTAAAACCTAATGAAAGTACCTCAAGGAGAAAGAAACATTTAGGAAAGTAGGTCTAATTTTTAAACAAATAAAACAGTTCTTAACGGAAAAAGAAGTGATGAAAAAATTAACATGTCAGACCATGCCATTAAAGTCGGTCAAATTAGATGGAGTTAATTTAGAAAAAATTAACCTTTCTAATTGGAAGGTTTTTTAATATCTAACTTTTTAAAGTTTATAATTAGCATATATATATATATATAACTAGTATGTCAATAGTAGCATAAATAATGAAAGTACTGTTAGGATCGAGTTGGTACTAAGAGGGGCTGAATTAGTGCGTACATAAAAATTACGTTGAGCCGAAAGATCGATCGATGTGTCGGCAGAAGACTTCATGCCATGAGTTCGGACAACGGGCCTAGAAGAGCAGACATTGCGCCAAGAAGATCAGAATTACAGAGGTCAACATGTCGATTAGGCAAAAGGCCGCAAAAGAGGACGATGCGCTGAAGGATTGGACAAAATGCAGATGAACCCATGTGATTAATGCTTTATAATAATTGTCTAGATCGAAGTAGTTTTAGTTATAATTTGGTTGAAATTATGCCAACTCAATTAGGGGCCAACTAGGCCCAAATTGGGGCTGTTTTGGGCCAAACAAAAGGCTCATTCAATGACCCAAAAGTTGGGTCAGGTGATGGCACCGCCAGAGGCTCAATCTCCAAGACATAATCTTCGAGACTATGTCAGACAGTAGTACCGCCAGATTGGGCTGTGGTATCGCCTAGTGTCAGACGGTGGTATTGCTAGATTGGGTAGTGGTACCGCCCAGTGTCAATGCTGCAGGTGGTAGTACCGCCCAGCACAAGTGGTGATACCGTCAGGACTCGGGAAACCCGAGTTGAAACCTTTTTTTTGCTCCAATTTTGAAGTCATTTGTGGTCTATAAATACATTAGTTATTCTTGCATAGAGGTGCAAGAATTGAGCATGAAATTGAGTTGAAAGAGGAGAAAAGGATACTTGAGAAAAAATAAAAACTCTTTTAGGATTTAGAGTCTCTTCCTCCTAGAATTAGAAGTTTTTTAATGAATGAGGGAGATCTAAAAGAGATGTTGTAAAGGTTCTCTCCTGAGCCTATCAAAAGATAAAAGAGTGTAAAAGAGTAGTTGATTTTTGCCCATTGAAGGAAGATCGGTAGTAGAAGTTGGTGGCCTCGAGTGAAGAGGAATCGAGAGTGGATGTAAGTCACGACAACCGAATCACTATAAATCGGTTTGCATTTATATTTTGTTGTTTACCTTTATTGTAAACTGCTTTATTTTCTCATTACTTTAGTTGCACATTTTTATGAATGTTTTTAAAGTTAAACATTTCTGATATAACTTTTTATTATACAAAGTTTTTTAAACTGACTCAACTTTTACGTATGCACTAATTCATCCCCCGCCCCCCCTTTTAGTGTTGACTTGGTCCTAATAGGACCTCTATAAATAGGAGAGAACCAAATGG